>JABVXW010000248.1:0-44458 GCA_013365375.1 Litomosoides brasiliensis | reverse complement strand
TAACAGTTTCAACGTTTAACAGTTCCAACGTTTCAACATTAACAGTTTCAACGTTTAACAGTTCCAACGTTTCAACATTAACAGTTTCAACGTTTAACAGTTCCAACGTTTCAACACTAACAGTTTCAACGCTTTCACGGAAATTTAATCGCTACAGTTAAGATGCATCAAATAGTACAAATCAGTTATTCTATATCTTTAACATTACGGTGTAGTTCTTTCAATTTATTTCATTTTTCTTCTAATCAAATTTTTAAAAAATTAAACGCAACATGGAGAAAAGATTGTTGAAAAAGCTTTACAACAAAAAAAAAGAATGATAAAACCGTACGTGAAAAAAAATTTGAATAAAAGAAAAAATAAATGAAACAAATATATCACTGTAGGAATGAAATTGATTAAATGAATTCTCTAATTTTCTTTTTTTTTTAAGTTTTCTTCTACAATTTGCCTGGTTGAATTGAGAAAGTGATGACATCAATAAAAATTATCGTACAAAAAACTAATTTGATAGTTTGCGCAAAAAAATGTGAGATTGAAAAAGTTGGAAAGTTGAAAAAGTCATTTCTCAAGAACGTTGCACCTAATGATTTATTTCTTTTGCACAATTCCATAAATAAATTTTCGTTTCACGGCGTACGTATCTTCTCACAATCGTGTTATATTTGATATGTGAACTACCTGAACTAAGTTTCTCAGTTACTGTAATAGCTTATCATGTAATACCTTCAAAGAAAAAAAATCACTAAGCTAAACTTTACATAATTTAATTGAAATTTTTAAAAGAAAATATCAGTGGGATGAGAGGTGCGCAAGAGTTCCACAAATGCTCTTTTTTCCTTTTCTTCTTCACTTGTTTCACTTGAACTTTGACATTTCTCTCTTGACATTTACGATTAGTGGAAGAAGGTGGAAGAGAATACTGAATTCTTTGAAAATTTTACTTGTTATTTTATAATTTTAATTACTCATTTAATAATACTTTTCATTTTATTTTAAATAAAATTTGATTATATTATTTCAAATAAAATTCCAATGAATATTTAAATTTATTAAATTTTGCAGTGATCAATTAACGTCTAATGTTACTCTGCCTCTCCTTTTCCGCCCCGTCTTTTCAATTAATTAATCATTTGAAATTCCTTGGTACGAATTATCTAAAATGTTTTTTGTTTCACTAAAATCACATGATTAAATGTGATTTTGAATTAATGATAAGAACATACCGGTATAGCTTCTACGGCGTAGCATGTCCGATTGCACTTGTAATTTATTCCGACACCAACGTACAATGACGTACAATGACGTAAGAATGAGAGTTAACGAAATGATCAGTGGAATACATGAAATTAGCATTTCTAATACGTTCATTTTTGCAGAATTTCTTTCTTTTGTTTCAAAGTCTTCGCGAAGAAACAAAAAGCCAACAAACTGATCGCACTGATATTATTAGCAAATAATTGTATTACATTTGATTTGGCCTGAAATTTTTATTTAAAAACTTAAAAAGAGAAATGATTTGAATTTACGAGAAAATTTAAATCATTTTCAGTATAATCTAACAAGAAGGAAATGAATCAATAAAAAAATAATGAAGCATATGACGCATAAGTGAGTATATGTGATAGTATTATCAGAAGTAACTCTGATAGCACCCCTTTAAAGTTGGATATTTCAAATAGCCAGTGCAAATTTCTATCAATTATTTCGCAATATTAATAGTAATTTTTGATAATAATTTAAAAATTAACGAAAAATTAGGAAAAAAAAAATCTTTTTTAAAGCAAAGAAATAAAGTTGTAATTGAAGTTCGTCAGCATTTCATAGCGGAATTCAAAATCAGTCATCAAAAATACAAATTGACATATTTTTCTTGATAAATAGCTAACTATAAGCTTTTTTATCCTCTCTCTCTCTCTCTCTCCCCGTCTCCCTCCTTCTCGTTTTATTTTAATTCTTTCCAACAGTTGTTTTACATTTTGCTATAAAACTTACTTTTGAAATAAGAATTTAAAAAAAAAAATTTTTATTTCAAAATTTTCACACGCAAAGCAGCAAAGTATCGACAAAACAAAAAAAGAAAGAAATTGATGACTGCAAAAAATTATAAAATTAGCATATTTCAGATAAATTTCAGCGAAATTATAATTGGTAATTATTTGAAAATAATAAAATAATCACTTGTAACACACAATAACAATCATTTTGATCTAAAATTTAATTTAATTTTTTGCGAAAAAAAGCTGTAAATAAGCAAAAATTTAATTTAATAATTTTAATTTAATTTTTGTCATTTCCGAATTCATAATGCATTTGAAGAGGAAAAAAAGGAGAGAAACGAACTGCACGAATAATTATCTTTTCACATTTCATCCTTCCTCTCATCAACAATTCAAGCATTTTCAACTATCAATGCTGCTAAATTTATGATGAAATTTTAATTTATCAACAAACAATTGTATTTACTTATTACGTATTTTACGTATTTTACTTTCTCTTTCATTTTTTTAAAGATGCACAAATGACGCATAACATCTTTGCTTTCTGACATTATTAATTTCGAAATTGTTTTAACGTAGTAAGATTGTTTAAATTAAAATTTAAATTAGAATATAATTGCTTGAATTAGAATTGTGATGTATACTGGTAGGTTAGGTGTAAATTCTTCTGCATACTCAAATTAGGTGTTTCATTCCTACAAATTATGAGTTAATTATTTTTTCATTAAAAATGCTTTGAGAACATAAGGAGCAAAAAAAAGAAAAAATGAAATAATTGACGCTTCTTTGGCATTAAAAAAAAGTTTTTTTAAAAAAGGCATTAAAATTTAAAAATTTAAAAAAAAGCAAAATATTGAAATTATTGCTGTCTAATTGAAAGTGAAGAAAAATGCAGAAAACAATGGTAATATTTGCCAAATTTGAAATTACAAGAAATTTTTAATTGATAAAGTGATTTTTTTTCTCAGTGAAAATCCTACATATTCAATGGCAATTTGTAAAGTTTAATTTCTAAAAAAAAAGAGAAGGAGGTGAGTTTACATAATCAACGAGAATATCAACATCAGGTGAGCGAATAGCTAGCATACGTGAAAAATTATTATTCCTATTTTGCAGTACTTAAAGTAGGAAATGAAAAAATTTCAAAAAAAATTGAAAATGCACAATTTCAAACGTTGCTATTGTAGTTGTTGTGATCGGACAGTATGATATGACGTAATTATCAATCATTTATTTCTCACACATCTCAGATGTTGCCTTTTTTAAACTTTTAAGTAATATGTGTTTATGCGCCTAACCCCTTGTGTAAACTTGAAAATTCTCATTTTTCATTTCTTTTCATAAATGATACTTTCAAATTGCAAAATTTTGCAATAATAAAGTTTGCATTGTTAAAGTGTCGGAAGGAAGAAAAGGAAAAGATCTTTAAATTTGAAGAAAAAATTGAAAATTAACAATAAACAAACAATTCGTTCTTTTTTTCCTTAAATAAATTGCTAATACAATAAAGAAAGCAAAAACTATTCGTTTACTTTTAAATTTAAAAACCGAAATTATATAATTCAAATTAGCAAACACAAAAAAAATTACTTCCGATAATATCATTTCCACGTGTGCTACCTAATAAAATATCCTATGAAATCCGTGCAAATATGTGCTTACTCCATTTTTGACTAAAATAATTATTAAATTAAAGTTGCGCAATTATTAAATAATTTCTAATTTTTAAGTACTAATAGTAACACTCATTTTAATTTACTACTTAAAAATGCTTAACTAATTAATTAAACAGTTCATTAGTGAATTGTGAGGGCTTTCGATTTCTAAAATGCATGTGTGTCTAAGACGTTTACTTATATATGAAACTTATCATTCATTATGAAGTAGAAAAAGGACGATCGTAGAATTTGTTATCAGCGGCTAGACGGATATTTGCCAGGAATGAGCAGTGCGGAGAGGCTGAATAAATGAATTGATGGTAATTTTACTTGTTGCTGAGGAAAGGTGAGAGTGTAATTTTAATTTGTAAAGTATTTTTTTTTAAAAAAAAAGTATTTACAATTATTTTCCCTCTAAGTTGCAGACTGCGTGTACTGATTCACTGAATTCAACTCTATCTGCGTGTACTGATTTAACTCTATCATAATTTAGAGCAAAAAAAAATAGGAAGAAATCTTCCTGAAACTGTTTAAATTGGTAATAATAAATGTTCAGTTGCAATCATTTCTTACCGTTCCTAAATTTACATAATTTAAAAACAAAGAATTGATTACAAATGATTAATCAAATATTACTTGCTATTTGTTTAGGTTAATTAATTTGAATTTTTTTTTCAAATGCAAAGATTTGAAAATATTATCTAACTATATCTTTTGACTAAACATTTCATCAATATCTTAATAATAAAGCATAAAAATTAATTTTATTAATTAAAGAGGAAAATATTTGAATGTTTGAAGTGCAAAGAAGGAAATGTAAAAAATGAAAGAAATTTTTGCCAAAATATTTTCACAACTTTTTTCCCTCAAGTTAAGTGAAAAATTCAGCGAAAAGCATAAGAATTATTAAAAATGCAATTTGAAAAAGTGAAAATTTAAAATCGATGCAGTAATTTTGAGAAGTGGAGAATTGTTAAAATTTTTTTCAAAACGGCTAAAGTTTTTTAAACAATGAAAATTTGGAAATTCCCACTTGAAAGATTCTTTTCAGTGGAATATGAACGTTTCTTAGAATATAACTAATCTTTGCACCAACAAAAAAAAATTGCCTAATTTCCACCATACGAAATGAAAAAAAAATTGTAGCAGAAATCATTGGCTATTAAAAAGTAATCAAAATTTAAATTAATAATTCTGTTGACTTTCATGCAAAAAAAAACAATCATACAAAATCTAAAAGAAAAGTAATTAAAGGAAAAAATTCTTACTTACTGCTACTGAAATCAATTCATTCAATAATATTTAATAAAACATAAAGTTGAGAATTTTTTCAAAATAGTTGAGAATTTTTTTATTCGAATATGCAATTACTCTATGAGAAATTTTAACAACTTTTTACACCCAAAATGATACAGAATTAATGATTTATTTAAAATCAAAAAAATTACGCTAATTATTAGGTGGAAAAAAACTACAATTAATTAAATTATAAATTAAAGAATTTTAGCATTAGTTTAATGTTTTGTAAGGCATTTAATCAAGCCAACCTACAAATGTAGACTAAAAATTACATTCAACAAATAGATGACCTTTAACCTTCATCAAAAAAATAATGAAAAGATCATTTATTGTGAATGATAAGTGATATTTGCAGCGATATTATAACTGCTTCTTAATTTCACAAAATTGTTTGACAAAATGCAACCAATTCATTTTATCAAAATAATAGCCGCAATACGATAAAGTACGTACCAAAAAAAACTACCGGTAAACCCCGGGAGTTTGCAGTGAATATGAATCTAACAATTCATATCGTTTTTTTTTGCATTTTGTGGTTACAAAAATTGACACTTCTCATCTGTGAGCTATAAAATGCGAAATTTTTAATTTCCTATATGTATGAATTTTTTAATAATAAATTAACTGTTAAACATTTGAGCAAACAATAAATTCTGCGGCGTTTATTTGATCACAAAATGGTAATTGATAATTATGTCAGCTATCATTTTGTTGACAAATTGTGTTTAACTGAAATTTTTTTATTTACGCAAATATGCTAAATTAGCAAGCTAACAATACAGATTGCGCATCTCAAGTACTCTCCCCTTTTCTGCACTTCTAAAATATTTTACTCTACATTTTTTCCATATAAATGATATTTGAAAAATTTCGTAATTACACTTTTGATTTTGTTTTTATTAGCAAACATACTGATCAACCATTTATTTACATTTTCAATTTCTAAAAAATTAATTGAAAATGATATTTGAATTGTTTTGAAAATTACCGAATAGAAGTAATGAAGTAACTAATCTTTCCTTCTAATTCCAAAATACTTCTTTCATTTAAATTTAGAAAATCCAAGCAAACATTGATTTTGATTTCTTATGATATTTATCATTTAATTTCTTTGCTAAATAAAATGGCTAAAAGCTGTGAAGTGTTTGCAAATAAAAGTGAAATTTCATATTAGATATTTGAAAATTCTCATTTCAATTTCTCATAAGAAAGATGAAGAAAGTGTTCCATAAAATTTTTCACTTTTTTTTTTTTCGTTGAACATTGGGTGAATGTGCAACGTGAAACAATTGCGCAACTTTTAATTCATCCTAACAGGAAATTTTTCTTACTGTAGTTCTTATCATTTCTTCCAATAACTCTCATATAAGTGCTTGTTATCTTTTACTAACAATATCTGTATGATAATCTCTTATCACTGCTACTCCATCATTTTATTTCATAATATTTGATAGAACATTTCAGGTAAGAAATCGTAGAAATGACAGAGTACTGTTATTACTTTAAAAAAAAATTGTTTTTAAACAAAATCAAAAATCGCAGAATGCTAATCGTCGCTGAATGTTACTGCCAAATAATAATAATAATAGCTTTCGAAAAATTTTTCCCTTTTCTTTCTTTTTTTTCAACCATAAAAAATTTGCAATCTAAAAGTTATAAGGAAATTTTATTCAACAAATTGATTTAAATTTGTTTTTCCATTAAAAATTGCACCCATCCATTTTTTTTTCTCCTAAATTCACTGCGAGAACTCAAATTTTTGCATTATTTCTAATTTTATTTGCATATATTGTGGCGGTGTTCCTCAACAGATGCAAACAATGTTTTTATTAATAATTGGAGGAAAGAAAGAAAAGAAGAAGAAGGAGTGCTCTTTTGCATTTTTATATTCAAATAGAAATTTTTTGTTAACAAAGTTTTGATTGCTTATTTTAAAACTGTTAAAGGCATAAATTTATTTGTGCACAAACAAATTGAATTTAGAAAATTATTTCAAAAAAAAGTGCTAACAATTAAAGATTGAAATGCATTTTCTTCGTTTTATTTGACCACCAAAAAAAACGATTAAATTTAAAAGTTATAAATAATTTTTTCAGTACTATAATAGAAGGTAAATTATAGATTATTGTAACAAACGAACAATACTAATCAAATCAAAAATAGATATCTCAAAAAAATCTTATTAAAATATTTCACTAATTTACTTAAGCTCTCAAAATCTGTCTGTTTAAGTTAGCACTGCTTCAAGTTGAATTTCTTTTGTCTAAGTTTTGTGTACAATAACTATCTAAAGTTAATTTTTGACATCGCTAATTGCACTTTCTATGCAAAATGCCAACCGTTCAAGGCAGCAAAATTTTTCTCCGATCATTCATGATGTTTACAATATTTTTTATAAATTAATTTATTATTATAATTTCTTCAATAAAATTGATATCAATTTATCAGACATTTCAGTATGCTATGTACACAGTAAGCTTGCGTTGAGTATCTAGTAGTTTCACAAAACAGTATACAAATGGCGTTTATCACTTAAAAAATTATTTGCCTTCAAAAAAAAACAGCGGTACTTGTTGAGATATGGAATTTACAAGAGAAAAAAAATTATAATATTTTGTAATAACAATTTGGTAGCATTTTCAGTGAAGAAAATTATAATAGAAAACGATGAAATTTTAAACATTTTCCTGTTTTCCTTAAATTACATGTTTTTTTTTTCATTCCTAGCAGATCAGACGATCATTTCAATGCGAAAATATGAAATGGCAAAACTTATAAAGTGCTGTAAATTAGGGAAGATAATCAGGGCACTCTTCACTAGGACAATCTTTTGTAAGTTCTGACGTGTCTACGTAAATTAGCCGATCTTCAAGTGGTAATATGCGCATCTGATAGCATCCTCCTTCTTTTCGTAATTCTGGATATTTGTAGATGCAGTGAGTCCAGTTTGTGAAAGAGCTAAGTTTCAACGGACATCTACAAATCTTTTTGGATCATTCAATAATCGGATCATTTAACAATCATTTTAATAACTATTCATGGTAAGTAATATCATAATTTAATTCATTTATAATTTAACGAATAGGTTAATTTATGCGATCCGTAAAAAAATTCCGTTACTTCCCATTGGTATTTCAATAACGTAAAGCAATAATTGTAGGATCAATTTTTCTGATGTTTCTAAATAAGCCGTAGAAAGTTGAATGATTTTATTTAACAGTTAACTATTCAGTAAGCTTAGTTATGTTAGTAACGTGAAAATAAGTGATTGTTTAACTGTTTTGCAATAACTTACGTGTTAGAAAATAAAAATTGATTATTAATATCATTGCTTTTCATTAATATGATGTTAAATTAACCAATAAACATACCGGTGTAAATTACAAGGTGCTTGCTGTACAAAATTTTTTTTAATATTTGATGGACATTTTGCAAAACTCTCTCCACGTGTCATTACTAATTTATTCTCATCTATTTCACGTTTCATAGTTGGCATCGGTTGACCGTCAGCCCAACAAGTTGCTGAACATTCCGACCAGGGTTTAAACTGATAAATGCATGGCATATCATGCTGTCGCAATTGTCTATGCTGCAATTTTACAGTACTTTCAAATAACTATACCACGTAACCTTTTTGTTTAAAGTAATTATAAATTATTTACTAAATTCAACTTTTGCTAAAATTCATTTCTTAAAATAGCAATGTTTATCTTCAACAAACCTTAATTTTGAGCGCTAATAACCAAAAACAACTTGTAACAATCAATAAAATGATAAATAAGTTAATTATTGTCAGAATGCAATTAATAATCGAAAGCACTCGTACTTGTCTATTACGTATCAGTGGGGCAATTCGCTGAAATTTCCCGAATATTAAAGCAAATTTGTAATAACTTCAGAAATGATTGTAAAATTATTTTTGAATAATATTATTGTTTCTAAATAGTACTGTTTGCAAGCCTTAAATTATCATTGAAATATTAGTTTAGCATTTGAAGAAGCTTTGTTGACTTATTAAAATATAACTTACATAATACCATGTTGAAAATGATGAAGATCCTTTTGTACTGAGTGAGGAGCCTTCATATGTCTCGGATAAATCAGAGAGCTAAAAATGAATGAATTTAATTATCGGCTCAATTTGATGGAAGTGTTGCAGGAATAAATGAAAGAGAGAATTTGTTCAAAGAACAAAGAGAAAATGAAATTGTCGCACCTCTTCCGTATCTTCACCGGCAATTGTCGATGCAACGATCTCATTCTCCACAACAGACGGTTCACTCTCGGCTTGCTGTGTTGGAGTGGGATTTAACTGTTCCGCTGCTGTTCCCATTACTGTTTAATTTTGGTCTGAAAAACGTCTTTTGAAGTTAAGGAAGAGGCTGTAAAAAAAATTAGCATTAGAAATTTGCTAATTCACTCATCAAATGTATGAGAAGTGAATACGCCGTATGAAATTATCGTTTAAGGTGAAAGAAGGAACTATCATTCGCATGGTAGAATAAGTCTAGCAAATCTATCTAAAATATGATAAGTGAATTAATAAGAATGGATATCAGGTTTTTGCAAGGTAATGGACCTTGTTAGAAGCATTGAGATATTATGATACTCTATGAGTACATTTTTCAACTGATTATAATTAAAGTATAAATAATAGTGTTGGTAGAGAAAAGGATGAAAAAAATCAGATGATAGAGTTGAGTACAAATTAGGAAAGTGCATTCACGTTACTATTTACGCTTGACGTAACTATGCTTACTAAAAATGGTAAGATTGAAACACACTTACTGCTAGGGAGAATTAATATTAACAATAAAACCGCTTTGTACAGGTGTAATTGCAGAAATGCCGATGCACCAATTGTATGCAATTATTTAGAAAGGAACATTTTTATGCAATTTTTGTAAAATTATAACTTTTTTTTTGTTGGAGGAGAGAAAAAGACATCGAGTAGTGGAAATTTTTTTTTGTGTGATTTTCGAAACAGAATTTTTCGTCAGACAACCGACGATAATTAATTTAATAAATGCCATATCATTCAGCGAGAAAATTTTTTGTTTAATATAAACATAATATAGAAGTCTTAAAGTATTATTAAAGTTTGGAATATTTAAAGAAAATTAAAGTCGAAATGTTAAAAACAAAACTACTTTATTTATGAAAATACGAGGAAAACATGGTAATTTCATTTTACTTAGATAATTTGAACTTAGCAATTTGCTACAACCATTGCTCCATCTGCTGAAAGTCTCAAGGATCTTGAACCTGAAAGATGGAAATTATTTGTAAATCACCCATCTTCGTTTGTAAGTAAGATACCGCCTACGCCATGAATTCCAATCAACGTCTATCTCACATTTACACACAACTATCACACTCACGCTCTTTCCGATCAGTTTTGTAAACTAACTGCTTTTTTATTGGACATCAATTGACCTGTTATCACTGATAACTTTCAAAAATCAGTAGGGTTTTCACCGACAGTTTACCTATAATAGAAGAATCCGAAATTATGCTGCAAAATTACTTTTAAAAATTTGAAAATTACACTCAAATTATTGGGCAACTGTTTTATTGTATTTTCATAATTATAAATTACACTTTGCAAAGAATAAAAATATTTCAAACAAATGAATTAGAACAGAGTACTATTTCCAGGTGTGATAATAATTTCAGGTGTGATAATAATAAAAGTAATTGCAGTGCTTATCACTTATTCAATCATTCCAAAATGAATTATGCTAACAGTGATAAGCAACGATAATAGGAATTATGACTAAATTTACATTGAATCATCAACCTCATACCGCTTGTGTATGACAATTGCTTACATTCTTATCATTGGAATGTTGTATTATTTCACTATCAACCACTATTTGAAGTGACTACCTAAACTTATTTGCCATTTTTAGAGTGTTACATCATGTTTCATCATTATCTTGCAATCTTACGTAATTACGTGAATTTCTCAAAAATATACTTCTTGTTGCACGGAAATTCTGTTGTAATAGATGATCTTTTTGAAAACATGGACCTTAACACGAAAAATTTGGCGTCGTGTTTTTGTTTACTTTGATGTGTGTGTGTGCGTGTGCGTATGAGGTCTCTTGTGTCCTCGCTCTCTCTCTCAAACGCACACTCTATCACTCTCACTGTATTAGAAAGAAAGTTAAGAAGGATTGGTAGTTCTGATGAAAGACGCAGATTATAGCTTTTACACTCGTGCACATGACATGAGTAATTTAGTGCAGTCGTCGGCACGTTTTTTAGAGCTTCGTGTTTTACTGTTCACGTGACGTCATTATCCCATTCATCCATTCATCACATTATCACACTGAGGAATTCTGAGTGAAAACGAGTAAATAGACTTTAGTGATATTAAGTGAAAGGAAGTATATGGATTTATATGACGTGATAATGATAATGCGTGGCGCCGATTTCCTCATTTTTAATTCTCCCTTTACGGGATTCTGATAAGTTTGAAGTTAGCAAAAATAACCATTTATTATCGATCAGAAATCGCCTTGTCATTGTTGTTATTTTATCTGTTTGGTATAAGCGGAGCATTCATGAATTGTGGTCAACTTATTCGTTTTATTCTTTTAAATTTTCGCAATTCATCTTAGATAACACTAACTGTAAATCATTGTTGATATTTACGTTTACCACAACGTTATCTGTTTCATTCAGCAAGCAACTAGTCATTTAAGTGAAAGTCAAAATGACTCATTCATAAAAGAATTATTTCAAATTAATGCAAAAGTTATTATGGATGAAAAGCAAATGAAGACAGTGAGCATATACACTTTGCTCTTATGATGTTTTGACTGAAAATATTATTAGGTTGAAAAGGCCTGTAATGCTTTAACAACATTTTAATAAAAAATTTAGGCATGGCGAATAATACGATATTTTTTTTTTGCTTATCAGTATATCTATCTGTGTTGGCTTTTTAGCAATAGAACCCGAGATGCAAACTATGTACGTGTATATTTAATTGATTGGCATAAAATAATCACTGGTGTCTGCGTTTTTGTAGCTTTCTTTGCGTGATTTAAAGAAGGATCGAAGAAAGGAAAGGTTGTAGCTTAAGGTAAAAGTATGTATTCGTCTGACCTTACAGCATTAGTGTTTTGTACATACCGGGAAAATCGAAACGAAAAGTCGAAATCTTATAAAAAAGGGAAGGAATGAAGCATTGTGATTTCAGAAACGTATGATATGGCAACACTTTCCTCAATACCAGCACCAGATATGCGTCCGCATTCACCATACAGACCACCGGGTGATAGGTCTGCTTGGTCAACTAAAACTAATTTAGAGAGGTATTGATGTTTTTCGGTGTAATGTGTCTTTTTTCAAGAGATTTCCGATTGGCTGATAGATGAAATTAAGTGGATGAAGTTAGGACTGCATTAATCCTTGCTGCCTAGTCCTAATTATTTGAATAAAAGCTTGTATTAGGAAAGAATCTGATAGGTATAGTTCACATTTAAAAGACGAATTATATGTAATTGTGTAAATAGATAATGGGAAGTTAAATAAAACCAGGCTTTTGAAACTCATACAATGACTTGATTGCAAATAAATGACTTAATTTTTTCGATGTGAATAGTTACCTGCAAAGCAGTATTTTTTTCCTGTTTTTCAGAGTTATTTGGATCCTGCAAACGCCGTTTCGTACTCTTTTATGTCTGTCAAATGTCACTGTCTTTTTTGCCACCTATTTTGGCTTTATGCTTCCAATTCTTTGGGCCCGATCTTTATGGTGAGATTTTCCGAGTTTTATTACTAGAAAAAAATCTTTATTTTTAATTTCATGCGGTTAAGTTTGATATTAAATCTGCGGTTCTGCGCATTTTTCTCATATCAACAACCATTTCAAACACATTGTTTTCAATTTTGAAGTCAGTAGAAGATGGGTAATAAAATACGTGTATTTAGGCCGAGACTGTATTGGTTTTATGAAGGAAAGCTTTATAGTTGGTTACAAGCATTTATTGGTTACGCCGGCTATACTGCGGGATATGATGGTTGGTCTTCTAAAGTCTGAAAACATTCTGTTTTTCATAATAAAAGTGAATAGCAGAGTTTCCTTTTCTCTTGTACTAGATATTTTCAAAATTTCAGAATTTTTTGGATATTTTTAGTGTATGAATATGGTGATGACGTTAAGAAGCTGTGTGTCGGCGAGCGAATTATTCTCATATGCAATCATCAGAGTACTGCGGATGTTCCTATTTTAATGACTACTCTCCAAAGCAAGGGATTTACGAGTAGAAAGGTTCGCTATTTCAGTAACAAGTCTTAGGGGATGGCTTTGCTTAATTTGATTCCTTTCATTACATAAAATCAGATCTGAATCGATATGTATAACAAAACAGAGCACATTTTTCAGACTTTGTGGTTAATGGATGTCATGTTTCGATGGACACCTTTCGGAATTATTGCTCAGATGCATGGTGATTATTTTATTAAACAAGGAAAAGCAACACGAGAAAAAGAGCTGATACGTTTGAAAGATCATTTACGCAAAGTTTTTTGGGATCGTGATCGACGATGGATTATTCTTTTTCCGGAAGGCGGTTTCTACTACAAAAGGATTCAGTCTAGTCAGAAGTAACCAAAGATTTTGTTAAAAGGGGATTGGGGTTCGTGGTATTTTTCAATGACTCTTAGGTTCTAATTGTTTAAGGTTACGTGGAAGTGGAAAGGCAAGTAAGCAAATGGCACTGTGAAATTCGTAAAGTTGAAATTTAATTTGTCAGATTCTGTTCTCCATGCGATGTTGACTTGAAATGATAGACTTTCGTACATGTATGATTATATTGAAGTACACTTTCCTAAGTGTGGAGGGTTCTAATGTTAGCCAAAATAGTGAAGCATAAGCTACAGATTCACTGATTCAAAAGGACAACCTATATTTGTCAAAGCATGTGGGTTGGTACGCATATTTTGTGGTATCTAGATACGGTCGTGAAAATGGTTACCCGCACTTGGAACATGCAACATTGCCTCGTTATGGTGCCGTTAAAGCAATCATGGAGGAGGTTGGTCCAAAGAAGGGTTATAACTACACAGATGATGCAACCACATCTGAAAATGGTAGCAAATTGAAGCTTATTCGAGATACAGTTGGTGCAATCAGAGAAAAAAAATACATCAAAGGTTTGCTTTCTGCTTTCTCGCATTCTGTTTTTTACAAATTTCCAAGATTAGTTGTAACATAAGAAACTTTTATGAGGTTAACAAAATATCTTTCATGTAAATTATAAAAAAAGTATCGAAATACTATGTTTTTGATGGGCTAAAATAATGTCAGATTCCAGTGTTTATGACATAGTGATGGTAATTTCAGCGAACAAAACTTATTTGAGAACATTTACTTAGTTTCTTTAAAACTACGAATAAGCATGTTTTTTAAATGCTACAGATTCAATCATCTCCTACTATTTTTTTATCTATTTAAGATTAGAAAAAGGCACTCATTTGGACTTTAAGGTGAGTGATATTTCTCCATCGAAATAGGAAGTTCAATACTCTAAACAAGCATTATTTGTAAAGAAGTGGTGGTCTAAGCATTTAACTCATGGGTCGTTAGCTGCAGCAAAATTTATTTGTATAACGAATAATATTGGTTATGGCAGAAATCGTACCTGCTAGAAATTAAAAAGTTATAAAAAGAATTAAAAAGTTAATTATCGATGTGAGCTTAGTTTTTTCTTTAGTTCCAATGAAAAATTTATGTCTTGGTCGTCAACGGTACAATGGCTTTATAAGTTTTTAAAAGACTATTTCATTATTTAAGAAGGTTCTGAGGATGGATAAATGGATAATTTTGGGTGCTGGTAATAGAACACTTGTTATGATGAGGATACAATTTACCAGAAATTCATATCTTAAAGTGTTTTTTAAATTTCAGAAATGCGACCACCAATAAAATACATATTGGACGTAACGATTGCATATCCACACAAAATGCCGCTTTCACTGCTAACATTGAGTTTTGGCACTCGTGAACCATGCGATATTGGTGTATATTATAAAATTTACGACGCCAGTGATGTGAGTGTATTCAGCTTCTTAGTTACTGCATTGTAATGTACTTCTTTGTACTACTTCTAATCCATTTATTGCTTCCCGTAATATTGGGATATAATTCTTTACTTGGATGTTCCTTAATTAGTGCGCCAGCAGTGTTCTTAAATTTTGCTTTCCTTTTACCACTGCAATGTGTCAGATCAGCTCCTTTTGCAACAGTTATCTCTTATTTAGGGATAGTTTTATAGGGAATGATTTTAAACAGTTCCATAGTTGTTCCAGAAATATTTTTGCAAACGAAAGGTTTACTAGAATGGAATTTATCTTCGAAGCAAATATATCATTTAGAAAAGATAGTATTTTGATTCGAAGATAGATAGATTCTCTTTAAAGTCCGATGAAAGATAGGGATTTAAGATGACCGAATTCTTTCATACTTTTTAGTGGAAATTACCAAATAATAAAAAAATGAAAAGGACATTAGTAAAAACGAACACTTCGTTTTTTTTATAGAAAGACGAAGATAGGTGGATCTGGTCAGATTAAAGATTTTTCCTTTATGTAGTCCTATTATCTGTTTAGGTGAATAATATTCTGTTATCACTATTCCACTCTTTAATTTAAAACGTCTTCACTAGCAAAATTACTTAACCAAATAGTGACAACTAATTATTGTTCTCCGTTATTTGAAATTTTCCTCAAACATATTTTTGCAGGTGAAGAAAGTGGAATTTTTGCAATCTTTGTCATAGTAAAAGGTCAAGTTAAATTTTTGATTTCAGGTACCATTTGAAGATGACGAAAAGTTGCGTGATTGGTTATACAACGTTTACCAGTACAAGGACAATATCCTTGGTAGTTTTTAATATTTTTTTGCATATCACAAATTGATATTGAATTGAGGGAATGTTTTGCAAGTTAAAAACTAAAAATCGTAGTTATTGGTGAACAGTGGATTGTTCTAGTTCAAAATTCATTTAGGAAATTTTTAAAAAGTGAGTTTTATTGTGGAGAGTTTCAGATCGTTATTACAAAGAAGGTGTTTTTGTACGTGGCAAAGAAGGCATTAGGGTATATTTTCCATGGTGGAGAATTGTTGGACAGTATGTTTTCTGGTTAACATCATTTTATGTGCAGTATCGAATTTATTCATTCGTAGTACTTCATTTACTACGATGCATAGGTCTTATCTCTTGAATTACTTAGAGTTTATCTTATTACTGCTTGTATCATTTGTATTCGATTAGGCCATATTTTTTTATATAAGATGAGAATGAGCTTTTGTTTTCCCAGGATCTCGAAGTAGCCAGTTAACATGAACTTTGAATTGCTTATATTTCGTCAATTTTGT
Organism: Litomosoides brasiliensis; assembly: GCA_013365375.1. Classification (NCBI taxonomy): domain Eukaryota; kingdom Metazoa; phylum Nematoda; class Chromadorea; order Rhabditida; family Onchocercidae; genus Litomosoides; species Litomosoides brasiliensis. The sequence continues at coordinate 28,109 of JABVXW010000248.1, read as the reverse complement.
CTCGTGTTTACAACTGCTTCGTGGATGGACGAACCATTGTCCTCCCGAATTATTTCCTTACATCGAGTATTTAAGACATCCGTTTAGTATTTCAAGTGAATTCCACCATTATTTGTTTATCCTAATCATTTCATCAGAAATAATTAGCCTTGAAAAACTGATAAGTTTAAACTTTTACTCGTTTACTAGTACTAGTAGTAGTTTAAAAATTAAGACTTCTTAAAGTTTGTTTATTTTGTCATCTGTACATGAACAGATTATGTACAGTTTTTTTTTGGTTGTTTTCATATTTGTTGAATTGTTGCACTCAACTTTAATAATGTAAATTGTATTTCTGAATACATCCTTGAATTATCAAATAAAGTTTGAAAATTTCTTTACAACAATGTTTAGTATATAGAAGATCACGGAAAGCTAGGAAAAAATGGAAAAATATCAGATGGAAATCAATTCCCTAGCATTTACTGGAATAGTTCAGGACTGTTCATGATGAATAAATGATAGCATCGTGAAAGATTGAATGCACTCATTGCTTGGTTTGAGCAAGTGAGTCAATTATGCTTCATTCTTTTAATCCTTTTTGACACTAACATTTCAAATATTTCACCTTTCAATCTCACAACAATCATTTTCCAATATAATAAAGTGTATGTCGAAAAGCTTAAAAGAATGAATTATAATTGGCAAAGAGAAGAAAAATACGCAAATTGCTGTTGCAAGAAATTTGGCATCATAATTAGATGTTGTTAGTATATCTTTATCACTTTGAATTGAGAATTTGAATACAGTTGTAGTCTCTCATTTATCTCTGTTAATCCATGTTCCTATTTGTTCGGAAAGGGAAGTGGCCAGGAGGATGAAAACAAATATTCCCAAAAGGACCTCTGCCTATTCAATTCATTATTCATCACTAGGGAACGATACTTTTAGTAAGAGATTTCTATTCTATCCGCTAGTGAAATTTTAAGGTGAAAGCAGAAGAATGCTCAAGTTCCATTTCTAATAAAGCTAAAAAAAATCAAGTGCTATTGCAGCGCATCAAACAGAAAATGAGAAATTATATAACTCGATAAGGACACTGCTATTGATTAATTTTAAACCCTGGAAGTATGAAACAAAGACAAAATTGAGAATTAGAAACCTTTGAGCTTTGAATTGTTGTGGCTAAGGATTACCTGTAAGATCTCTCTTTTTATTGTTGCTTTTTCAATGTAATACTCCTACTCATTTTGGTACCTTCAGGACTTTAGGTTTTTTCCCGCAAACAATTACATCAGAATGTCGTTGTTGCTAAAATGCAATTTAACGAAATCATTTACGATTGAAACTATTAAAACATTTCATGCATCAAAATATCATCTGCAAAGGACACTGATCGGTGAGGCTTAGTTAGTGAATTAGTTGCAACGGCAATTTCATAGACAGAAAAGATGGAAAAATTTTTTTGCATTTGTGAGAACTTTTTCAACTGTTATCAATCGAATTTCCGTAATTCTTTATTTCAGTGTTTTTAAAATTGGCATAAATTTGTTGCATTTAGTTTTATAAAATTGGTCATAAACTAGATATTACATTGATAAATTTATGAGATTTATTTTGTTTAGTGAAATTTTGAAATTTAAAATTTGTTTTTACTTTAAATTTTAGTTCAAATCTTTTTTTGACATTGTTTACTTAATATTGTTTACCATTACTAATTGCTATTTGAAATTTCAATTTCAAATAATGCAGTGTTTTTGTGGTTAAAATATAAAAGAGTGAAATAAACAGAAAACATTAACTTAAGTGATGTATGTGGTTTAGAGTAAATATGCCGTAAAAAAAGAATTGTTTAGAACCTAACTATGCAGATCAGTAACTCACAAAGATCAGAGTGATATGAGTGATAAGAGATAAGAGTGATAATGGATGATTGACAGTTTACTTTGTCATGCTAAGCTATGTTTTCAAGCGCTTTCTCTTCAAACCTACAATCATCTCATTTACTAAAAACAAAAAAAAAAGAAATAAGTCTATAAAAAAGTATTTAAAATAATTTCAGTCATAATTATCACTGAAAAAAATTATGCCTTTTAAAATTAATTTTTTTTTCTATTTGCAACAGAGAACTAAGTGTATTTGTTATTAATCAATGAAGTAGGCGGATATTTTTTTTGCATTATCAAGCCTATAAGATAATTTATTATCAAAATAATTACTATATCATAGTCAGCTTATCAATCGTTTGTTTAATTAATTACGATGTGACTTTTCACTAAAATGAATTGAGCGAAATTTTTGATGAAAAAGTTGAAAAAGAAAGAAAAGACCGCCCATATACGATGGAGTTTGAAGTGCCTGCCAGAGGCACTTTTCCTGTTAATTCACACTATCGTAGCCGTTCAATTTCATTTCTGCGAAAGTCGCAATCGCATTTCGCTACTTCTATTTCGCTTGTGTTTTTTTCTTTTGTTCTTTTCTTTATGAATTCAACAATAGTTTTACCGCTCAGATCAGTTTGCATTACTCTCTCATTTCACTGACTCATTCCTAATGAGTGAGTGAATGTCACTCATTAATGTAAGGTAATCAAAATACTAATGAATTCATTATCACTGCTCCTTCATTCACTACAAAAATATGGACTGAGAAATAGAGAGAGAGAGAGAAAGAGAGAAAGAGGAAGATGGAAAAAGAATTCCAATTCCGTTACACATTTAATCAAATTACTATTAATTTGCAAAAATATGCTAAATAAATAAAATAGCACTGATCTGATCGATTAAAAGATAATCCTCTCTTTAATACACTTTTTATCTAATTATACATATGATGTATGATAATCTGATTAAAGATAATCATTATTATCACTGCAATCAGTCACAGTAATGTTGCAGCAATTTACGCCATATATTTTACGACTTTTTAGGAAAATTTAGGAAAATTTCGGAAAATTTCAATGTTTTTGCACAAATAAAGAAGTTCCTTATTTTTTTTTACAAAGTATAAAAATTCGATTATTCCACTATGTATGGGTGTAGGCGAAAATATTTAGCTGAAGCGCAACGATCCATCGATAATAAAGCTTTCAGGAAGAGAATTGAATAGGCGAAATAAGGAAGGAAAAAGAAAAGAATGCCAGAAAGATTAAGTTCATCTCTCACTTACCTATTCTCTTTTGTTGTTCAAAACTTTAGTTTTTGTTAGAGTCCTATTTTCGAGTTTTATAAAAAAAATTCAATCTAACTAATTGCTTCATCTTATCATCCCTCTCATCTTATCTTCCTCTTCCTCTTCAGCCTTTTTTTACCACAATACTTCATTATAACATTTCGAACTTACTTGTTCATTCTTAAAATTTAATCTAAACAGAGAATTAATTAATTTATTTATTTGAAAAAGCATTACTATGAAGGAATGATATCTTCTTGATAGTATATTTTGCATTTATTTTTTGTTCCTTATATTTAAACATCACTTGTAAGCAAATAAAAATTTGTAATTTACTTTTTACCAGTTTTTTTTTTTAAATAAATTTTATTTTTGTAATAGACATGGAATGACACTTAAATGTATAGATAAATCTAAAGTTATACTTAAATAACGGATAACTAATATTTCATATCATTAAACATTATCATTGCAATATCCTTCTCATTTATTAAGGAGAAGTTATAAATTAAATATTATGCGAAATTTCTAATTAACGATTTATCATTAGCCATATCACTATGATACTACATTTAAATCAATTTATTTTTATTTAAATAGTAAGTAGCTATAATAATTAGCACATTTTAGCAATTAGAAATAGAGCCGCTTATACGTTTCTAAAAATTATTAAAACAAAATAAAATGAAAGCATTTTCTTCTTTTTACCACTTCCTGAAATAATTATCACTCTCTTCATCACTCCAAATTTAACAAAAATTTTTTGTTCGTATAAACTTTATTTTATATCTAATTAATTTTGAATTTAAATGAAAGAAAATAATCGACTCGGAAAAATTTTTTGATTAAAATTAATTTACAAATAAATAGAAAATTAAAATGAATATTAAAGCAACAACAACAACAACAACAAAGAGAAATAAATTATTAGCAGCAATAAGAAGCGACTATTGCGGCTTTTATTTGCTTCATAAATTCACTATTACACCACAGAAGCTAACAAACTTAAGCTAACAAACAAATTTTACCAAATTGCACGTACTATTTACGACGGATCATTAAAAAAAATAATTGCTGTGATATCAGATTTGTACATTTAATGAGTTTGAAAAAGTGAAAGAGAGAGAGAGAGAGAGGAAGAGGAAGTGCAAGAGATGAAAGCAACTTTTTGTTCATGCAACGATCAATTAACGCTTATTTAATATCATCATAGCTAATTTAATTCAAATTTGAAAATGAGAAAATGAGAATTCGGCCAAAGGTTAAATTGTTTTTAGCTATAAAAAAAAGTTTTATAACATTTTTGTTCCATTCAAAGGAAGAAGATATATCTGTTTAGTTCCAACGTCATTTATTGCTATTTGATGAATAGGGAAAAATGAAATTGACAGTTTTTAAATATTTTTTTTAAATCAACGACAAATATCCATTGCTCTTTAAAAATTTTTCAACTTTTATATTTGTTCAAAAATCACTACAACAATATAAAGTATGTTTAAAATAAATTACTTTTAAAATGAACCAATTTTAATGAATGTGTTTGCTTGAAGTTTTTCATTAGCTAATAAAAAAGGAAAATACAAATTTACTACCTCACTGTATTTCTTAGTATTTCTTATTACTTTCTTATTACTTAAAAAAATATTTCTTATTACTTAAAAAAGTATTTCTTATTACTTAAAAAAGAAATCACAATTCCACACTTCCATCGTAACATATTTGCGCAGTCATATAAGATATAATTAATTTTTTTCTTTCTTTTAATTTTTAATTTCCTGCTAATTGCAGTGACGAAACAGCATATCAGTGATAGTTTGTGATAATAATTATCACTTCTAAAGAAAGACGAAAGAGCTGAATTTAAGTTCAAAAAGCAAAAATTCTTTTTTTCCAACATTTTTTTTTTTGCAAATAATTTTTTGTGTTAATGCAGTTTTATAAAAGCAATACTTTTGATAAATGCTTTCGGTCTATTTTGCTCAGAGAAAATGTTTATAAAATTAAATGATTAACAGAGCGCTTTTTGTTCAATTCATTTCATTTCAGTACAATTTTGGTTCCATCATATTTTCTGGATGATTGCTTTTCAATTCCTTTTGGTTCAATTCGTCAAGCTAAATACTTTTACATTTATTATAATGAGAAATGGACGAAGAAAAAAATTCCTTCTTTTTTTTTCGCTTCTCTCTTCCTCTCCTCTCTTTATGTTTCATTTTCTTCTTCGTCTCATTCCAATTTCTATTAAAATTTTTTCATTTCCCTTTTTTTTTTCATTCATTTCAACTTTCCTTTCCTGTCAGTAGCATAAGTGAAAGAAATTTTTGTGATATTTTCGGTCAGCAATTTTTGTATTTTCCATTGCTTTGTGTTAAAATAATATCGCTCTGATATGTGGACGTCGAATTTCAAACTTAATGCTATCCTTTTGTTCTTTCCGATATTTCAGGGAGAGCAAACGAGTTGAAAGAGAACAGCAAAGCATATTATATTTTTTTTCTTTTTTTTAAATATATTGAAATTATCAATAGAAGCGCGAAAAAAGATATGTGATGAAATGATATTATTGATATTTTATTAAAATTTTTTTTGCAAAAATCACAAAAAGTTTAGAAGCAATTTCATCCTATCCTGAAATATCTGTATGCATCATCTGCACTTAATTTTTAATTATCTCCTCCCACACAATATTTTGCTCTTCCTAAACTCCAAACTTTAAAGCTTAGAGCAGTTCTTTTAGGTAAAATATCAATGTAAATACAGCGAAAATGTGTAAATAATAAGTAATTGCATTAAATTTATAAGTAAATAAATTAAATTTATAAGTAAATAAATAGCATTAAATTTATAAGTAAATATGACAGTATAATTTTGCATTATTCGATGAACATCGATAATAATCGGAGTGGGAAACGTGAAATTATCACTGTGTACTTACGAACCTGAAATCATCGAAATATAATCCTAAAAAATACGCAATCAGTTGAGTGATTTAGTAGAACAATTAACAGCTGTAATTTCTTACATAGCAACATGTACAGATATTGAAATATTTGAAATGAGAGTTTGACACTGCGCGAAAATATATAATTAATAAATATTAGTGCTAAATTTTCGAATTAAAATTTGAATTTGTGGAATTTTTTTTTTAGAAACAATTCATTATTAGTAGTGGAAAATTACGAGTATTGGTGTGAATTAAATAGGAAATGAGCGGAATAAAAAGGACAAATTTGTCAATTCCGTAATTTATGATGCATTTATTGAGGATATCAGATTTAATTAAAAAAAACTTTCGATAAACATTTATTCAAATCTAATAGCTAAAAGTAGAGAAATTTAACGAATAGGAACATCACTGATATTTTCATCCGCAACTTCTCACTTGTCATTTCCCATAGTTTTCAATTTTATTCAATCACTCAATTTCGAATAAAAAAAGGGCGAAAAAAACATTTTACGTTTTATGCTATTTACTTATTGATGAAAGGTGAAAACAAATCACGGAAGTACTTCTCGTTTGAATAAATTAATTGATTTTGAAATAGAAATTTCCACTTCGCTGTTCAATTTATCCTCCTAGCATTTCCGTTTATAGCATTGCTCTTCAACAATCTTTATCATTCCTTTCCGTCAACCTATCTTACGGTCTTCTTACTCATCGTTTATTCTCAAGCCTATCTACACTGTCATTTCAGTTAACAGCAAAAGAAACAAGAAATCATGACGTCTGACAAAGATCCCCAAATTTGTAGGCATACGTTTATTTAGGTAATTCGTTGAAAAGTTAAATTTGATAGCATTTCAAGTCGAAAACACATATATATGTAATGAAATTTTGATTTAAACATACAACATAAATTAAATTTAATTCGTAAATTTAAAGAATTAGAAAATTAAATTAATAATCAATTAATATAATTGACTTATTATTTCTTCTGCCCTGCACATTCACATAATCATAATGTCACTTACTTTCTTTAAATAACCTATCACCAATTTCAGTATTACCGTACATTTGTATACAATCGATTTCTTATCAAAATATAGTCGTATATTTAATTCCCTTTTTTTCGCTGCAGTATCCTATTAATCTCCGTGAATGAATTGATTAAAATAATCAAACAAACTGCTGAAATGATAAGGCTTCATCGAAAACCATTGGTTGATCATCCAATTAGCTTAAATTTATGCAAATACTGTTTTTTTTCAAAAAAGGGAAAGATAAAAGGAGAGAATTTTTTAAAAAAAAAATTTTAAATTCCTGCAAAATTATTATAATTTATAAACATTCATAAAAATTTATTATTTCTTTATAAATTTATTTTTTAAAATATAAAAATTTTCAAACGAAATCTATATTTTTTATGGTATGTGTATGTGTTTTAAAATTTTAGGAGAAATTATTTGCAATATTTCAAACCATTACCACCATTTCATTACTTTCAAAAGCAAAGAAAGAAATTTTAAAGCAAATTTTGCACTTAAATTTCGAATTAAAATTTGAATTTTTTTAGCAAAATGATGGAATTAATCAATGATAATGTAATATGGAATGATACAGGCGTTGCAATCCCAACATCATCAGTTCCGAAAATGATAACACCTGAGCCAAGTTGTTTTATCATTGATACTGAACATTTGGTTGAGCGTTTATGGCTTGTAGCAATCCTTGGCTCAACACTTAGTACTATTAGCATTGTTGAAAATGCTTTCTTATTTCTGATCTTTCTCACCAGCAAACAGCATCGTCGTAGTCATTCGCTATACTTACTGCTTCTCGCATTCACTGATATATTTATTAGCTTAGCTTACATGCTAATAATGTCTGTTAAATTACTCTATCAGTACAATGAATGGATTTCTATGAAAAAAATTTGGTAACTTTTTATTTTAAATGAAAAAAAAAAGTTAAGGAAAATTTTTGATTGAGAAAGAAAAAGAGAGAACGTGTAAATGTGACAGTCCTCGTTGGCTAATACCAAAAGCTATCATTTTGTTAGAAGAGAGAGAGGAAGAAGGAAAACGAGTGGAAGCAATAATTTACAAATTTAATTTTTTTTTTTTCAGGATGACATATGTAGTACCAATGATGACAATGTCACATGTCGCCATAACTACTTCATCCTTTCTTATCGTTTTTGCTACCGTCGAACGATTCTGCATTACCGTTTCAAGTCATTATGTGGAATTTTTACAAAATAATCGCTGTTACATTGCTTTGATCGCTGTAATAATTGGTGTTGTCACCAAGGGAACACTAATATTTGAACTTAAGGTCGAAGTAAATTTCAATTTTATATAAATATATTTTTGATGTATTGAAAAATTAATAGATTGTTTTACAAACAACAAAAGTTAGCCTCAAATTGTAGTTGAAAAATTAGATTTTTGTGACCGAGCAACTTTTATTTTTTTTAAACCGTTACACTATTCAATTAGTTGTACCAATTTAAATTTCATAGCTTTAATTTACAACTTTTAAAACTTCTTAGTTTTTTGATTCAAAACTTTTTAAGCATAAGCTATACGTAACTTATAAATGAAGCATGTTAGGTGTTACTACTGTAATTGCTAATGCTAACATAACTTGTCAGAATTTATCATTTATCACTTATCACTTGATCACGGTGCTGTATGTGTGCGCAATTTGCAGTCAGTTCATGATTTGAGCTGTATCGGAACACTTAATGAATATCGACTGGAGATGACAGCATTGATAATTTACAATGAGCACTATAAATTATTCCGGTTTTGGTTCCGAAATATTGTTACTATTTTGTTTCCGTTTTTCACATTAATGTTCCTGAACGCTCGAATTGTCAATGAGCTGAGGAAGAGTTTTTACACCGACAAACACAACGTGGAAATAATGCGTGTTACTGATGCCAAAGAGCAAAAAGTTTGCGTTTAAATTTTTAAAATAAATAGAAAAAGAGTAATATTGAAAGAAACTTCACACACTAACATTTGAAAATATTTCATTACAGTGAATGAAATTTTTGAAAATCAATCCTATATGAGAAATGATGATTTTTAATTTTATTTAAAATTAATAAGATGTGATTTAGTTGTGTTGTAGATGGGATTGATTAAGAGTGAAGAGAGAGAGAGAGGGAGAGAGAAAGAGAGAGATGATATCATTAAATATTTTGTGAATGAAATACAATTTTGTAATTTGAGAACAATATTTCAGGCTCGCATTCGAGCAGCAACACGAACTTTAGTGCTTGTTGTATGCACTTATCTTCTGGCAAATATGCTCAATGTTATCATAACAATTTGGGAGCATACCGATGCAACATCACTTTTTAGCAGGTTTCAAATAATATTTTAAAATTTAAAACAGAAAAGTTAATTTAAGTTTTATAATTTTATATTTGCCAGCTAAAATTTCCTTCTTAATCAATTTCTATTTCATTTTACTATACTAATTTTTCGAGGAAATTTATGCTTTAATGATAATATTAATTTGCGCGATATTTCATCTTATACCTCAAATAACAACATTCCCTAATTAATTATTAAATTTTTTAATTTAACCAATTTAAAATTATTCAATAGCTTTAAAAATTAATTAAAAGTTTTAGTATACAAACTAATGAATGTTTTTATTTTCAGCTTCTTGGATTTCTATATCTTCAGCGTTGATACAGTATCCTTACTGACCATTGTAGCATGCGCTCTACGATTGCCCATCTATGCAAGTTGTCAACCATCGCTTCGTGCCGAAATGGTTTATTTTGCAAAATCATTTTGTAAGCGACAAAGAAGATCGGTGAACGATGAACACAATGATGCATCATCACTTACCGACCATAATGGTACTACTGTAATGAAATATCGTTCAATGAATAGAAACGAAAGATACGATATACACAAATGTTTGTTATTAAATTAGTACTAACCTAAATTGCTATCTAATTAAATTGAAAATTGGAAATTTTAATTTTTAAATATATTTGAATGAGTAAGTTATAAATGTATCATCTATTCTTCGTCATTTTATTTCTATCATTTGCAGCTCATATTATACCGGTAAGGTGCTTATTGCGCTTATTTATAAAAAAATTATTACAGTACATGTAAGTCAGGGTATTTAATTTTACTAAATAAAACATTTTTCGGATAAAAATTTTTGAAATTTATAACTCTGTGTAAATTAGCATACACTCTTATTTTTGTACATCTTATTTACATACAATCACTTCTTCTTAAAAAAAATTTTGCTTTACTGCAAAATAAAACACTAATATTATCCAATGGCATTTGGGAATTTTTTGAGAAATTTTAATTCATTTCGAAACAATTGATTGCATCATGAAGTTTTAATTGACAGTTATCGGACTTCTCATATTGCCCTTACAGTCATAGTGACAGCACATTTCAATTTAATCTGTTAAATTTGTTAGAAGTGGGAAAGACTTATCCAACGTACAGTAGTGATATACTGCGAACGGTGGGAATGAATATGGTAATGATGTGTCGAGGAAAATGTATCAGGCATACGGTAGTCGTTGCGTGTTGTTCCTTTGCGCAATTTGAAATTTTGTTGTTTTGTTGACACCTTCTTTTCCGATATGATGAATATGAATATTGATTTCGCAAAATTTTGTCAGTCCAATTGATGAATTTTTTTTCCGATCAATAAATTTGGCAATTAAAACTCTTTAAATGCTTTACTGTTACTATCACTTAAACGTTTATGTTTAAGCGTGAAATGACACAAAATATGAGTTTCTTCATAAAAAATATGATCAAGTAATTTGTTGAAATGGACATACTTACTTGCTCGTAACTGAAACGGTACTGTTTAATTGTCACATCAAAAAAAAGTTAAGGAAAATTTTTATTGATATTTTTGATTAAAAAGGAAAAAAAAAATTTTGTAAAGATAATTCGACGAAAACGTTACGTGTTAAAAGAGTATTATCAGATACATTCCAGGATAATTCAAGAGTTATCAAAACAATTCAGATTAGTGAAAAGTCACTGATAAGAGGAAATCTTGTAGTTTTGTCAAAGCGGCACAATCAAAGCAATTGGAGTATTAAAAAAAACAGCTGGCTAAATCTTGAAGGAAGAAAGTTAAGAACGAGACGTATTGTTTGAGGAAAAGTGAAAAAGAAACAAATGTAAGGGAAATGAAAAAACGAAATTTGAAAGGAACAAATCGATAATAAAAAGGTCGAAATCAAAATTTCGGAAAAAAATTCAAGTGATAAATCCGCATGATTTGCATTTTTCATAAAAAATTGATTATACTTATTTTTTTAATAGTTAATTAATTATATTTATAATTTATTACTAAAAAATAGGATGTGAAATTGAACATAATTATAGTATAAAGAAAATTTTACCGAATTTTCGACGAAAGTTAAAAAATAATGATTAATTATAAAACTAGCAGATTTTTAATTCAACTTCCTCCTCACGCACGAAATAATTTCTTAGGGATAAAGTTAATTCAGTCAAAGTATTGGCTGATAATAATTGTTGATGATAGGAAGTTAAAAAAAAATTTTTTTTGTTTTCAAATTTCATTTTATAAGTTGGTTCTTTCTAATGGACGAAAAGAGGAAAGGTCATCTAGTAAAACGAAACGAAGAAGTAGAAACTGTTTTTACGAGAAAAGTTTGGAAAAAGTTTTGCTAAATGAAATTTTTTTCAGTTAAATTACTTCTTATGTTTTACTGTTTGAGGCTATCAAATGTTTCCCTTTTTTAGGCTTCGAAACTGAACAGTTTCCTCAGGATTAGCATGAACAGATCAGAAACATTCATACATTTCAAATGAGTTATTTTTTGTTTGCAAAAAAAAAACTTTTTTTTAATATGCAAATTTTGCACAAAATAATATAAGTTTTAAAATTCTCACTATCGTTCAGTCTCATTTCAGTTCATTTTTCAGTGATTGCGACAATCACTCCGGTACATGCGCTATTTTAATTTTTTTTATTTCAAAAGATTGCAAGAGATTGGGCGATTGGGTATTTTGCAGTTATCGCCATGAATTTATTATTACCTTTACAAGTGAAGATATTACTAGAATAATGAATACCTTATAACAGATACCCACGAAGGCTTATTGCAGTTTGTGATGAACGGATAGTGTTAGTGCTATCCGAACACTAATCTAAGCCTATATTCAACATCCACTTCAACTATTGTTGATTTTCAATTTTTAATTAAATCAATTTTAAGTGTTGGATATTGTAGTACTATGTCATTATTTCTCAATCTTCAATCTAACATCTTTATCATTTACCCTATCAGAAAATACCGAAATTTTGATACAATGATCTATCTTACTTCTCATTTATGGTAAAATGAAATTTAAGACTATGAACTTGATTACAACTGTGGTAATCACAGTATTGCTCAGCCAACGATTTGTAAGAGGGGAAGAATGCAATCCTACTGCACTCAATAAAGTTAGCCTTCTTCTATTAATTCTATGGTGTATTTCATGAACTGTATTTTTTCACTATTAATTATTATTATTATTATTATTGTTATTATTATTGCTATTATTAATAATATTACCGCTACTTTTAATATTACTATTGCCATCATTGTTGTTGCGTTGAAAACCTACAAAAATTCGAAATAACAATACACCATCAATTAATCAGATATTTTCGCACTGTAGGCTTTTCCGGATCACGATTATCTGATTTATGGATTACGTCGTGATGGAAATATGCTTCTTCTGCCGAGTAGTATTGCGCGTAATGAATCCGTGTAAGCACTCATTCTTTTATTCAATTAGAATTCGTTCATTTTTTTTTCTTTTTTTTGCTGTAGGCTTTTCCGAATCACGTTTTTTTTGAAATAATTTCGTAAAAATGGTAAAAATATAATCAGGAAAGTATATTTGTAAGTGACGATAATTTGAATTGTATTAAATTAATTTACTCTTTTAACTTATGAAATAGCAAGCATTCTTCTCTCCTTAACAGCTTTCAACTTTCTACTCAATGCTAGTTGGTGAAGCTATTAGCAATCACTGTGATCCATTGATTATCGTCGAAAGAAAAATCCGTCCGTAGACAAGCTAATTAAGAATAGCAATTTGAGAATTTCTTTTGACATTTTGCAAGCTACTGACTAATCTGATGAATTACTCAATTAAAAATTAAATTACACTTGTAAAACTGGTACAATTTAAAGCTTGGCGAACTTGCCAAATTTACTGGACAAACGGAGTTCTGATCAAAAATACAACGTTTCACACTTTTATGTAAGTAAATTTTGAGCAATTTTAATATCAGTTTATTTTCCCAGCAACTGTTGAAGTGCGAAAGAATGTTGGAGCGGCACTTTTGCAAAAGCAGCAAATTCCATTAATTGCTAAAACAGTTATTTTTGAATGATAGCAAGTATTAAGTAAATGCTAGAATGTATTCACTTTTTACTTTTAACGAAAGAGTATGTTTTTTTTAAGGCTTATTTAAAATTATTCAAATTTAGCATATTAACTTATATACTTACCTTTAACAAGCATTCATCAATTATACTTACTAATCAAACTGAAACATTGAAATTTACCAATCTCCCAGTGAATGAGTACAGCGATTTCTGGGGAATCGATTTATTCGTAATTGTTGGTGTTGATTAACTGTTCTAAAGGAAATAGGTGATAATTTGAAATTTATTTTTTCTTTCAGGCTGCTTTAATTGAAGTGCAGGGCTTATTACAATTTATAGCTACATGGGAGGAAAGTATTCCTATCAATGGTAAAGCGTATAAGTATACACGTGTCACATATTTTGAAGCGTTTCGATTAGCTTTCACACCAACACCGAATGAAATTATATATCCAGCAAGATATACAACACTGTTGTACTTCTCATCTGATTACCCACATTATTTTGTTTTTAAAACAACCTCTGATAGTCGTCTCCTTTTCCACCAGGCTGGTTACCAACGTCCGGGAGTATATGAAGTTACATTTGGAGTAAGTCAACTGGTTAATTTCATTTTCAAACATCTAAACAGCATAATTATTTCTGTTCTCATTTTCTTAATAATTGTTGATCTTTGACGTTTCGTTAGTAAACTGACTGCTTCAAAAAGTATCGATTAATTGAATAAATCCGTTTACTTTACCTTCCTTTACTATATTATTCCTTTCTAATTTATTACATTTATCTCTATCTTCTCGATATGTCGCTATTAAAATAATAATTTAAAATATCAATGATATATTATTAATTTTAAATTTATTAGTGAGCTATAAAGACAGCTAATAAAGTGAGATATTGAATTGTCTGTTCTTAAATAATCCATTTTGTAGAGGACAGGAACAAAACTGTTCGTTAATAAAATTATTAAAATCAATGTTAAATGGACTGTACAATCTCAAAATTTCATGGTTGTTACTAAAAAAACAACTAGATGGTTATCTTTTTTTTTTTGTAAACCTAAAGGTAAATTTATTTCAAATGTTTTAACTACTAATTACACAGTTAATAATTGCATACTTAATAACTCATGAACATTTAATTAATATTAAATTACGCGATAAGGGAATTATCAATTTACTTTTAAGGCTTGTACGGCAACAGAAATCAGCGACACCTGTAGTTAACTGTTTTGCTGAAACAAAAAGTATTTTCGATGCTGCCATTTTATATAGTCGAAGACATCTCATTAATTACTATTATGAAATGGGCAATTCTCCGTTCGATTGTAAGTTACAATTAAATTTTAAACTTTAAATTTGATTACAAAACATTCTTAAAGACTTTATTAAATAAATTAATTTTTGCTTTAACTTTTTTTGAAAAGATATTATTGTGTTTTTTTTTCTATTTAAACTAAACGTTAGCCGTAACAGTAAGAAGTACACTTCCTTTAGTTTCACAACAAACTATTACTGAATGTAATTAATATAAGTTTTACAATTAATTGGAAATGGATTTAGTAGTGGTTTATCTTTTAATTGTCGCTCTATCTATTCTTACTTCATTTAAATAATAAAATTTATATTAATTGCATAAGATGATTTCTTAAAGAAACTGAAATTTCATAAAGTATAAATCGTTAGATTACTTAAGTAGCTTTGCAGGTAATGAAAGTAAGTGTCGTAGCAAGCTCAGAATTGATGGCGGAAAAAGTAAGTGATTCGAATATTTCACTTCTTTTTTAAATAAAATTTTCAAAAATAAAAATTTTAAATGTAATTTTTCAATTAAATCATTTGCAGGTCACACTTAATTTCGAAATGCCTGGAAAATTAATGAAATTTAATAAACCTTTTTTTTTACAACTTCTTTTATTCATCAAATATGTTCGGTAATAATGAAAATTATAATCTCTAAAAATGTGTTCGAATTTGTTATTGAAATTGTAATGCTTAAATTAATTGTTGAAGTGTATCACGACAAAGAGGTAAATGCGACACATCAAAAGGGATCAATTTATTTGGGTTACCGAAATGGTTACTTATTTTCCTATCGCGTGAACAACGAGAAGGAAAAGTTCTCGGAAATACTATATTCACTTGATCTTATGCATCATGCCACTAAAGGTAGTAAGAGATATTTCTTTTCTTCTTTTTCTTCACAAATACAAAAATTTTTAAATTATAATTTCTACAGATGAAGTTAGTAAGAATGAGGATATCTACGTATTTTCAATTGATGGCAAAGAAGCAATTGCTGTAATTTGTGGTGCAACAACGTACTATCGAATATATAATATGAATCCATTGTTAGTTCACTTCTCTCCTTCTGCTCTTTTATTTTTCTTCAAAAGTTTTGAAATTGTCATTTCTTAATTTTTATTAGCAATTTGTAATGAAATTTTTTTAGATCATTTTTAGATAGAAATGTATGTGTTTAACTTTTTGCTTTAATTTTAATAGCGTAATAGGATATGTTCGATCGGATAATCTCAGATGACATGACCTTTTCAATACCAATTTTTCAATACAATAATGAAATCAAAATTAGCATTAAAAATTTTTCATTACTATGAAATTTTTTTTTTTGATCTAAGTGACGATGTTATTGTGAAATGGCAATAAGATAAAACGAAAAAAAAAGGTGAATGTTTAGAATGGCTGCATAATTAATGAAATTTTATAATTTTATTTTGGAATAAGCTAAATTAAATTAGAGCATTGTGATGAGTGATATTGAATGAATGCAACATTGTTCTTTAGCAATGGTGCGAAATTTATGAATTTGAAAAAAGCTGATATGATTGTTGTCAAAAATTTAAATAAGAAGTGCCGAAAAGTTGAATATGATGCTGCGGAATCTAAGTTAATTTTTTTCATTGACGCATCTACAGCGCACGAATTAAAGCTAACTATCAATCACGACGGAGTTTTGAAAAGCTATCCCGATCCTAAACTGGTTAATTAAATTACCATTTTTTTTTATAAAACCTTTAAAATTATCGAAAAATTTGTCAACTTTTTCTTTGTCTATAAATTTTCATTGATATAAAATTAAGTAATTGAAGCGTATGAGATGATTTCTTGAGAGTTATTTAATAATTTAGCAATTATTTCATCGTTTTGCTTTAAATAATGCAATACTAAATAATTTTTCTTCGATGTAAACTTTTTTTTTCGAGAAAAATGAAAATTTTGGAAAATTCTTTGTGGTCAATTTAATAAGCTGCTCAATGTGTTTGTTTAAAAAAAAAGAGCGCAAAATTACAATGTTGACCAAATGCGCAACATTTTACATCACTGCAATATAACGCTATATATTGTTCAGCACTTTTTTTTTACTACGTATAACAATTTCAAATTGGCAATGAAATTGCAAAATAACGAATGAAATTTATCTGTTACTTTTCTAGAAAAATGCAAGCTTTTCTCATAAATTAATGACCTTTTGACCTTTTAGTGACAAAAACTTATTAATTTTTTCTTAATGAATTTATTTCAGATTAGATTTGACAACTACCGTGAAACTACAAAACCATTTGAAGGAATTGAAAGCCAATGGCCACTTCATCTACGAAATGGCCGATCAATAGTTTACAATGAAAAGTTTGTTTCATTCGTTTTTCTCTTTTTGCAACGATCGACCGACAAACGTTACTTTTGTTGCTTATCAATTTTTTATTGATAAAACGCGGTATGATATGAGACATGTAGCGAAAGAGCGAGAGAGATAAAAGATAAATTTGATATATAATTTAAAAGTTTCAAATTATCTTAAGTTGCTTTTTCTTTTTTGTTTTAAATTTAATCATTAAAAATTGTTTATAAAAGTTTTAATATAATTGACTAATATTTTCCAGCACTAATGCAATTGAAATGCAATACGAGATTATCGAGTGAGTAATCTTATCTTTCTTCTTTTGTAATTCGAAACATTTTTTTTTAATTACTAAATTTATGAAATGGTAGGAAAGTAGAAAGAGAGAAAAAGAGGCGACAAAGATTATTGATGGCAATTCTTCTGTTTTCCTTTATGAAAACTACCCGTACAATTTTTCAACAAAAATAATTTAAGCTTTTATCCTTTTTAATTTTTTCATATAATTTGCATAATTAAAAATAGTTAGCGGATGTGTGGTAATACTTTTCAAAAAATTTAAGCTAACGAACATTCGAATAGATCAAAAGTAGCAATAAATGTTAATTTATTAGTCGTATACGTTCACGTCTTTGGAGCAGTTGACGCCAAAGTATGCTTGATAATACCATTGGCTACGTAAGAGTATTTCATTATAATTTTCTTTTTAGATCAAAAGATAAGACTGTTCCCAAAACACAAGTATTGACTAATTATGGCAAATATGTTAAGACACTTTTGTACTTTCCCACTGAGTACATAGAAGACCAGTACGTTTGAATTCAATTTCGGCTTTCTTTTATTTTTATTTTCACGCTTAACCGAAAGAAAGTTTTAGTGGAAAAAAAGACAATTAAAAAAAAAAAAAGAAAATTTCAACGCTTTAAAAATATACATTTAAATTTTGCTTAATTAGCATAAGGAATAAATTTAAATTGTGCAATTAGCAAAACAAAAAAAAAATTGACAGGCATATTTTGCTATAAGTATTACAATCATTAAATTCAAATTAAACTTCTAAATTAGTATCAAATTATCGTTCTTGCATTTTCTCTTAGATATATGAAACAGTTGCGTGAGAGCTCAGAGAAATATCCAATTTCTTTCTATGGAATAATCAACTGTACCCTTTTTGTGATATCGAAATATGAAGATTTCGATAAATTAAAGTTGACAGGAAGTAAATATTTTGTAGCTTTTAAAAAAAGAATATCGTTCCACCAATAATTTCCACTATTAGAAATGGAAAATTCGAAAAAGAAACAGAATATTACAGTTTAATATTTTTTTGTTAGAATTAATTTTTAATTTTTGTAATATTTTCTAAGAAATTGACAAGAAATTGTTGCGTTTTTTTTTGTAAAATTAAAAATTTAAGACTGTAGTGAGACATATCAAATGCGTGCAATACTTCTCGATTCTTACATAACTGTTTTACGAACAAAAGATGGCGTAAACGTTGATTCAATGCGAGTTAAGGCGTCAATTAGTTATGATGATGTTAAGGATGGATTAACGTATGCTTTATCATTGTGAAAATTTATCACTGATATTAATTTATAATATGATAGTAATTTAAAAGAGTGTTTTTAATTTTTGTTCAAATAATAATTTTCCAATTAATTAAATAAAGAAATCAAAGAAATGCTTAATAATTAAATTTTACTAAGCGATAGATTTGTTTTGTAAATGTTATTTTTGAAAATTTTATTAGATTTTTGTTTTTTTTTTTAGATTAGGTAAACCTGTTACTTTCACGCATAATTTGGTTGATTCTGACTTTCAAAAAAATAATTCGTTCAAAATTGTAAACAATACATTTGATACCATTCATATCATTGGCGAATACACGCATTATCAGTACAAGGAACATCAAGATTGCACGTATTACTTTCAAAGACGTAAAATAACAATGAAAGGAAAAAAAGATGTTGAAAGCTATGAATTTCCCGCACTATCGGTAAGTTATTTTTCTCTTTCATTTTTTGCATATTTTTTGTAAATAAATGAAATGATTAATTGGCTGTGTTGAAAATTTTGCTATTCTAATAATTTAAATTTTTCAGGTATCATATAGGCAATTTATGAAGGTTTGCGCAATAAAACTATTTTTCCAATTGTATTTTATGTTTTATTTTTTACTTTTATATTAATTGTTATTAATGACAAATATTAATTATATTTTATTTTATGATTTTTATAAAATACATTTTATAATTCCTGTAATTACAAAATGAACAGTTTTTTTTTCTTTCTTCTTTTTTAGTATCCTTGTGAATTTAACATATCCGCAGCAATGTACGACGAATCGGTTGGTGGAGTGGTCTACGTGATGAAAGGTAAAGGTGAGACCGCAATGGTAACACCAAATACCATAGTTACCGATACTCTGAAACATATTCAAAATGAGAAATTTTTGGAAACGTTCATCTATTCCACATCATTTCCATATGTTCTCTACAAGTAATTTTCTTCTTTCTTTTCTTTTTCGTTTATTAATTGTATAAATTGTTATTCAATGTTGAAAGCTTTTTAAGCTAATAATTATGCTTAAAAGATCTTTAGTAGTCGGCTTAGCTGTTTGATGTTAGTGTTGAGACAGTCATGTAGTATGCAACGCTGTAAATAATGCCTTATAATTTACAGCGATTCGCAGGGACCTTCAGTTATAAGTGTTGAGGCCCCTAAAGAGTAAGTGTAACTTTTCCATTTTTTTTTTGCTTATTTATTAAATTTATTTAATTTTACTTCAAAAATTTTATTACACAATGCAGTCATTAAGGTTTCGCTGCAGTTGGAAGTTGAAAAATTAGCAAATGTAACGCAGAAGAGAAAAACTAAAATCTGAAAAATCAAATCTTGAAGTGTCAATATCAATATTTTAAGAAAAATTAAATAAAAAAAAAATTAAATTTTAAACTATATTTTTTTGGACTATTATTATGCTAGTGGATTAGTGGAATTGGTGTTATTTTAATACAAAAATATATTTTATATCATTTATTCAGAGCGAAATTTAAAAGTTTCACAAAATATTTCAATGCTTCCTAATTTTAATATTGCTAATTATGCAAAATGAAATAATTTTAGTCCAAGAATAACCTTCCGTACTACATTTGAAACTATTGGTATTTACGCAGGGAAAATTCTCTATCGAGAACGGTAAAAGTGTTAGCTATTTGCATCTTCTTTCTTTGCTTAAATGTGTCGTAACTTAATTTTAATTTATTGCAGTCTGTAATTTACAATTTTATGATAATTTAAGTTTTAGATTAGTTAACTTTTTGTTTTGTACTACTTTGTGCGATTGTTTTTTGAAAGATTTTAGTGAGGTATCATATATTATGCAATCGGAGATAGACGCAGTTGAAGAACAACAAAAGGAAACGGAAGCTGTAACGAAAGCTCTCTCTAAGCAAGATTTCGAAAGTAATCAAATTATCCAATAAAATATGCATTAACTGAATGATTACACGTAGGAGAAATACAAAATGTAAAATAAGTGATATACGCATTACAGTATGTACGACTTACTTATTAGTGTTATTTCTGCACATAGATAAATCCTTTTTTTTAACATCAAAAAAGTGTTTGTTACTTTTGCTAAAATTTGAATAATTTTAGAAGTTGCATTTGGAGTGGAAAGTGAAATTATTGAAAGACCTGAAATTTATACCAAGAAATGTCGACTTATAAACGCGTAAGTTATCAGAAAATGTCTTTGTCTTGTTTCCTTTGCTTAATATCCTGCAAATGTTAATAATAAGAAAGGAAGATTTTTGCAAGTGAAACATTGTTGATTCTTAAATTAGTGATATTTTGAATGGATGAATGTAAGCGGATAATTTTGACCTTTCCATCATAAATCCACAACTATAAAGTATGAAATATTCCGAGTGCTATATCCGTTCCTCAGTATCAGTCACTAAATTCATTCAAATATAATTTAGATATTTTCAGACCTTATTTCATGACATTTATATTGAAAGTTTCTGTCTTGGATATATTGCTTTTATTGATTTTGATCATTCTTATTATTTATCATCGATCGCATATTGTACCAGCACGACGTCGTTATAAGATTAAAATGGGTATTTTGAAGCATCGCAAGAAGCGTAAGCTACGTGATCGTGCACGTAGACGTCTTCGAAGTATGTTTGATAATAGTTTCTTATACAATTGGCTATAAGACATATGTTTTTTGAGAGGATAAGAAATGGAACACTGTTTTATCTTTGCTACAGAGACCTCGCGATAGTTTTCAAATAATTTATTAAAATTCAATGAAGTAGAAAAAAATAATTGCTAAATTTGATTTGTAGAATTGAATTTGTTGCGTCGTAAGCAAAAGGCGGGTCAGCAGGAAGCGGATGCAAAGCGACAAGCTGAAATTGTTGCTGCGGCGGTTGGACAATTGGGCTTAGCGCAACAAGGAGCAGGTGGTGCAGCGACACAGAAGAAGAAGAAATCTTCATCGACGTCCAGTAGCGACTTGATCACAGCGGGAGGTGAAGGCAATCTTCCAGCCGGTTCAAAACCAGCTACATGAGATACACGAACGGTCAAAACGGATCCAATTCAAGGAATGTAATGGATTGTCTAAAGTAATATTTTAGACCCAATCATATCTCATATCTTCTGTATTCAACAATAAACTTCTTATTTGATGAATGATAAACTGTTATAAATAACACAATTGGCTTACGTGATCCAATCAAACACGTTAAACAATCAATTCTTTATTTCTCTCAATAAATTTGAAAGGATTAAAGTGTACCGAGAAGTGTACAGCAAAAGATAACAAAAACAATGTGCTAGAATTCTCGCCCTTCTGGTCCAATAACAAGCAAATTAGTTTCGAAATTTTCTGGAACATTTTGAAGACAAGTAGATTGTTCACAGAGTATTAAAAGTGATAGCCTATGTGGCAAATATGACAAATACATTTTGGGACTGATTAATTAATTAGTTCGAATAGCGTAAGAAAAAAGCGAGTTAAAAAATCGTGTTGCCGCATCCTTGTTAAAACTATTAACTGTTGTAATATTTTTTTCGCACAAAAATTTAAACTTTGTGAAATTTTAGACTTTTCTAAATTATTTCATATTTGCATACAAAAAATATTTGAATTTAAGTTTGCGCAAAAGTAAAACTCTCTAAATTATTCTTATTTTTAGCAATAATATTTTTTTTGAACGGTTTGTTTCGTTCCACTGTTTGATCAACCAACGTTTTTGATAATATTACATTTAACTAATAGTTAGCTACGACTTTTAACATCATAAATTTCATCTAAGTAAATTTTCAAAATTTACAAGAAAAGTGAAAAATAACGAACCGTTGAAAAAGTTGTCCAGTATTACAAAACAATACAGAAAGTAACTTTTATAAAAAGTTAACCAAAAAGGCATATCCATAGCTAAGCCTATGAATATACCGTCAGGTATTGACATTAAACTTCAAAATGAATTGCTAAAACTTTAGTAAATAATCTGAATTATTTTCAATTTTAGCCGAAAAAGAAAGAAACGTTCTTTTCGCAAAGGATATTTAGAGCAATTAATATTCATATCAGTTGATATGCATTGATAATGGTCACAACAATTAATATGCATACAAGCGATAATCAGAAAACATCACTTTCAACAAAAGACATTTGTATCTTACAATTTACATTTAGTTAAATTTGAATACACAGATAGTTCACTAATACAGTTCTAATTTATACCGTAGTAAATGTGACATACCGTATCATATGTGAATATGACATACTGTATCGCTGCATTTACATGGTAGGTATGCTATACTATCAAAATGCAATGAATATGACATACGAATGACATCGTAAATCATTTATTCAGGAAACCTAGTAGTTTTCACAATCTTTTATTTTTAAAATATAAAAATATTTGTATTTAATTTAACTGATATGTTATGAAAGTGAATAATTTTGATATTTAATGAAATATTTTTGATAAGAAATGGATAGTTTTAAATAAGCTAATAATTTAGTGTTTTCAATTTACATCGTAATTTTTTTTCAGCTGATGAGCATGCAGAAGCTCTGACAATTTTATCACTAACAGACACGTATTTGATAAGTGGTGGAATGCTTTTTAGTTGCTGCATCCTACCGCTTCTTTATTTTTGGTTCTGTCATCCGTAAGTTGTACCTTTTCTTCCTCCTAATAACTGATAGAAGAGTTGTAGTGATAGTGCAAGAGGGGTAGTTATTAGATAACTGACAATCATTTCTTAGATTTATTCCAGTTATTTAATTACCGTAATATTAAGTGATAAAATTTTAGTATGATATGCGGATACTTCACATCCATTAAAATGTCAAAAGGCAACAAATTGATATTGGAGGAAACGCAGGTAGACGAAGTTGAATTAATGCAATTCGTGCCTGATGAAGCACCGGATCATGTAAATATTCGACGTGATCCATTTTTTGATGATGTAAAAGTTAAGGTATATGTTTTAATTTAATTAAATTACTTATAAGATTTGCCTGCTATATAAATAAGTCATCTGTTTCCCTTAACACATCTAAAATATTAAGGCGTTTCATCGCAGGCATCATAATGTCTTAAGGCCGCCACATCGACGGCAACAGCAGCAGCAGCAGCAGCAGCAACAACAACAACAACAACAACAACAACAAAGCGGTAAAAAAATTTCACCAATGATTAAAACGTCAGAAAACAAAAATAAAAAAGATGAAACCGCAGGTAATGCGCCGGAAGAAAAAGGCTCACATGCCGCAGAAAGTAGCGGACATCGAAGTGGCAAAGAGCAGTTAACATCAACTGAAATTACGCTTTCTCATAAAACGCAACTTCACGCTCTTTAGTTCAGTAATTTAAATTAAAAATCCCACTTGAAATTTTATCTTTCCGTTTGTCTTGCTTTTAAGTTTTGTAAATTAGAATGATAGTAAAATTTTTGTCGTTTTATTTTTCACACAAATACAACTGATTACTAAAACTAAAATTCTGACTAGGAAGATTCAAGCGACTTCAACAATGTAGTAGAAGGATGATATTTGTTTGCTTTACTAAGTGTCCTTTCGTTACAGACTTAAGCAATGCTTTTTTCTCACACGCACATCACGTTTTAATAAATGACTCACACGCACATCACGTTTTAATAAATGACTCACACGCACATCACGTTTTAATAAATAACTCACACGCACATCACGTTTTAATAAATGACGACCGTCTTGTTCCTTAATCTCAACTTAATTTCACTGAAATAAAATAGTTTAAAGTAGATATACAGCTATATAAAAATTTGGAGTAAAATTATAATTACGATTGTTTTTTTTTGTGAAAATTTTTCGTGCATTTAAACTGTCAGAAATAGATAAGTAATGCAAGTGAATGGATATAAGAAAGAAGAGAAGTGCTGCACAACTACTAAAGAGGTAGAGCGGAGAACAAAAATGGAAATTTTTTTCTTGAATTCAGTTTTCCTGAAATAGCAAAATCAGAGAAGGAAAATTTCAGTTAATCAGTCAGCTGCTGAAAAATGTAATTGGGTAGTCAGTTTTAACAATGTTCCATCTCCCTTCTCTCTATTTCCGAACATCTCTCGAATTTTATTGCAAAACATTCTTTAATTTGAAATCCAAAAAAAAATGCACAATACTTCCAATATCAAATTCGCCACTTCTAGTTGTGTTGTCAAATTTCTTCTAATTTTTAATTTAGAAAAAACTGTCTAATAGTCAGTGAAGTATAAGACAAAAAGGGAAGAGAAAACTTTATTGTACTTGAAAATGCTTTTGTCTGTATATTTCTTTCAATAGTTTTTTTGGCTTAATTAATTAGCATATTGATGTGTTGCCCTTTTCAACATTCGATAATCAAATTCAAAAAGCAAAAAACAAAAATGTTTGCGTAAAAATAATTTACAGAATTTACAATTTACAGAATCAAACGATTGATAGTGTTTACTTTGAGAAACAAATTGTAGTAACTCTTCAATGGATCGTTTTCCTGTGTTTTTAACATCCACTCATTAGCATATCCTCCTACACGAGCATTACTAATTAATTATCTTTGATGATAAAGGCTGATAAAGGCTATTTAATGATAAAATCAAAAGACAGATATGGTTTATGCATGTATGATTTGATCTCATATCTGCGATTGCCAAAAAATGAATGCTACAAAATTTAAATTTTTGATAGAATTGAAACATTTTGATTTCAGTAGTCACTCTTTCGTAAAATTACTTTTGTATTTTTTAATTCCTTCATTTTTTTCATCTTTCAATTCGCTAAATTTTTACTTCGTGTTAAATTGAAATTTTTGCTAATTTTGGTACTGCCAATAAAATAGTAATAAAAAAAAAGGAATTTATGAAAATTAAACGAGAAGTTGAAGACAATTTTTTTCATGAATTTTGTTTCTCTCATTTCACTAACCACTAGGCGCAGTGTTCAATAATTTCACTAACTTACAGTATAAAACCCAATATATTTAAGGTTATATTTAGAATTATCGTTGATTGAAATTTAATTAATCGTAATAAATGTCGGATTAATTAAATTAAAATATATAAATAAAATTACTGCATGAAGAGAGGTTATTTGTTAAGTTCTTAGTGGAAGAATAATTTGTTAATTTCTTGTTGTTTCATTCAATTTTATTCAGCCAAATTTTTAACAAATTTTGCTCATTTTTAGCAGATAAATTAGAATTACCAGTGAACTGTTTCACGAAATTTCGCATTTCACAGTGATAAGAGGATGGAAATAATTGTTGGAGAAATTGGTCAGTTCAAGTTTGCTGGTCATTTCAGTATGAAATTAGGTCATTTCATGTCCATTACCCATTTAAATACAATAGCCGTTGCAGTGGACAGTGCTGATCAAATTACACACCACTGATCTTCCGATACGATTTCAGTATGAAAGTTTGTTTTTTTTTCTTTCTCATTTCATTGATTTGAAAAGGTTTATTTTATCAATTAAATCGACGATTTCAACTAAATTTCTTTGATTTTAAAACAAGCCTTAGAATCACAATTTTATTTCTGAGTGTTAGTTGTAAACTTTAAATTTGAATTATCGCAAATCAATTTAATTAGTGCTACAGTTAACTCAAAAACGATTCATTTAAATTCACTTAAATTCGATTTATTTTCCTCGGATTTGCTAAAAAAAAAGCCGAAAATCGAAAATAAAGTTTGAAAAAGAGTAGAAGGGAAATTTACCTTTGCATAAGAAGTCTTTATTAGGAAATGAAAACGAAAATAGCGAAGAGAACATTAGAAAAATAAAATAATGTGAAATTAAAAGAGTGAAATATAATTTATTGTAAAAATGAAATTCAGAGATATTGAAATTCAAACTTTAATTTTCTTTAATATTGTTATGTTATCATTTTTGTGAGGTAAACCTACGAATTAATTGCCAATTATCTGTCATTTACGTACGTATACCACCACCTTTCTTGCACTAATTTTCTCACCGATGAAGAATCTGAATTGTAGATGATATTTGAGAAAAAGATTTTGTCAAAAATTTTTCTAAATTTTTGACAATTATGTTATCCCTTTTTTTTTCTTTTTAACACATACGATTGATCTTAAATGCCAACAGCAGCAGACAACAACCAATATCACGTGAATCTCGTTTTTTATTACACTCATAGTAAATGGTGCGGTCATCTGAAAGCATAAAGGTCATCAGAGGAGAAGTGTCACGGTAGGAAATGAATTACATTCTTTACCTTATATTTTTCCCTCCTCATTAGTTTGTCACCATTGTGCGGTATGATGTTGACGAAATCACTGACACACTAGCAAGCAACTATTAGATGATTAATTAAGTCTTTAAACATTTCTAATCCGCAATTATCACATTTGCACTCCGTAGGCATCGGTATTTACGTAGGCGCCACAATCCTTAATCGTCACAATTGTACTCCTTAAGCATCTATACTTACATAAGTATCACAGTTTTTAAATGAATACATTTTTGTTGCTCATCAACTATATCCTTTTATTCCAAATATACAGCTACTTTTCAGCCTACATATACACGCTTCACGTAAGTGATGAACCAAATTCAGAGAACTGATGATGAAATTCAAATGCAATTAAACAGTACCATAATATATTAAATAACTTTTACCATAATAAATCTAATTTTCAGGTTAGTGGAATAATTGAAATCACCTAAGCTTAGTTGTAAATTTTAGAGCACTTGAACATTTGTCTTCCAAACGATATATGTGGGTGACACTGTTTTACATTACTAAATACAGATTTTCATTACTAATCATTTCTAAAGTGACAAATTCAATTTTCAGTTTATCCCTTTAAACTTCTTTGACTTTAATTTTACCTTTAACAGAAATACCTGTTTTGCTTATTTTTTCCTGACATTCAGTACTGGCGGGTTTCAAAGCATTATCATAGACATATGTGATGTGAGTCAACTGATCTTTAATTGGTCCCTTCTCTTCACAACATTTTATCAGTAATGTATGACATGAAGAATAAAGTCGACAACAAATTCGCCAAATCCTTTTGTCGATCTCGATGACCTCGAATTTCGTCTTGTGATAACTGATTGTGGTGATAAAAGAAAGACAGCTGTCTGCTGATGATACTACAGTATTCTCTGATATTGTGAAACGAAAACTTTGATGTGATAGAAAGTTATTCCTTATTTATGACATATCAGTCAAAGAAAATATCATCAGAAGACAGTTAACTAATCTTCATATTTCATAACATATTTTAATTATTACATATCACTGATAGATAATTTACAATGAGAAGTTATGCTACAACGACACTTTCAGGTTATCCTAAAAATGAAATAAATAATTTTATTTATATATTTGTTATTAGAGGTAAAGAGAAATATACATATATATATATATATATATATGT
>JABVXW010000247.1:0-80138 GCA_013365375.1 Litomosoides brasiliensis | reverse complement strand
ATAATAATAATAATAATAATAATAATAATAATAATAATAATAATAATAATAATAATAATAATAATAATAATAATAATAATAATAACAATAATAATAATAATGATAATGATGATAATAATAATAACAGTGTTTTTAAATACATATTTAAAATTTCACTCTTAATTATATATCTTAAAAAGTGATTTATCGCATTTAACATCTAATTGTAAAATTACAAATTCTTCGATATTAATGACCAAACAGATTTTTGGGTCATTTTTCACTATTTGAAGAAAATATCCGATCATTCATTAACCATATGGTATTTAATTCAACGATAGATATTTCGCATTTAGCAAAAATTTGATTTTCCACTGCTCATGTCGTACGACAAAGAACTAACCAACGCGTGCAATATTTCATGACGAAAAAGGTCAGTGATAGCTCGAAATGACTTCCAACGACGATTGAGCGGACATAATATTAATTGAGCGGCTACTGGACTGGCTAATTAATGGTGTTGTAGTGTTGTAGTTATAAAATTTTGAAATTTAAAATCATAATTTTGTAAATTATTCTAATAATTAACACTTCGATTACAACAATCACATATGAATAAATCGTATTAAATCAATCATCAGAAAAACATTTGATCAATTTTTAGTACAAAAAAAGAAGACAACTCAATAATTTGTATTTAAAAGTTTAATTAAATGAGATATATTACCTGCAAATTTAATGTTTACTATTATTATGAGATAAATTACCTGCAAATTTAATGTTTACTGTTATTATGAGATAAATTACCTTAATAAAATTTAATGCTTACGGTTATTTTGCAATGAGTAAAAAAAGAAAAAAAAATTACCGATTATTATCGATAAGATTACAAGGTGCAGCTGCAGCGAGCAAACCATCATCTTTACTACATTTTTGAATATCAACCTTGAAAAAAAGAAAAGAACAGAAGAGAAGAGGAGAATTATTAATGGGAAGAGATGAAAAGTAAAATATTAGCTAATACTATAATAGCTTACTGTATTTTTTTTTAGCAGAAAAAGAAAGCGCATAAAATAAATATTAATAATTAGTAGTGAAAAAAAAATGAACAATAATAATTAGTAAGTAATAACCTGTAGAAAGAGTAAAAAGTTAACATTGTAAAATTTCAGGTTGATATCTCTTGTAATATCAAGAAGATTTAATCGTTTCAGGCTATGTACCGTCTCTATCAAACAGTTTTCAATTGGTTGATACCAATGTGGGATGCATAGTTGCAAACTTTTAGCACTTAATCTATCATTTTCTCGATGATACCATACGCTTATCAGTGATTGCATTTGAATAATAGCTGATCGTAAACCATCCTGATCATAAAATTAAAATTTAAATTCATTTTAATTTCATTACATAATCAAATATGTTTTAAGAAGTAGTAGTGCAATGTAATTCTCTATTGAAACAACTAATTTTTGATTGAGTAGTTTAAAATAAACAAATTTTATTGATGAAAAAAAAACAAGACTACGAGGGTGAAAGAGAGAGAGAGAAAGAGAGAGTGAAGACTGCTATCATTAAATTATATAAGCGAATATTTTAATAAACAGTAAGCGTATAGCTTATACTTTCATCAAACTAAACATCAATATTAGCATGCGGTAATTTAAAACGCGTCAATTAAGCACTGGTCGCTATTTATCAAACAAAAAATTTGATGTTTTAAAAATTTTTGAATTTTTTAAAAATTTTTGATCAAAATTAATTAGCCTAGAAGAAATTAGTTTTTGTTTATTGAAAAAATACACACCAATATAGTTGGTGATAGATGAAGCATCTCCATCTGCCTAACAACTCCAATATTCAACGATTCCCAATGCGCTATTTCACTGGATAATGGAGCGCAAAAGGTGCTCAGAAAGAGTGCTAGAAGTGCCAATACACAGGCCATCATTTATAATTGATAAATTTTTTTAAATAAAAAGTAAGAAAAAAATAATTTTTATTTAATGTTAAAAATTTCCACTGAATAAACTATCAATTGGCCGAATCATTTTTTTTTTATCATTTAAAAAAGGAACGAAAAGAAAATGAGAAGTATTTATGCAAAAAGAAGAAAAATTTTTTTTTTTTGAAATTTGATATATTTGTAAATATTAGCACAATTATTGCATTTTAGCATTTTCCTCAATTTCTTCAAATATTTTGTAACTTTGAGGAGAGAGTGAGAGAGAGAGAGAGAGAAAAAATTTTTTCTCGATCAATGAGATGCTTAACTGTAAGAAAAGAAAGATATGCAAATA
The DNA here is from genome assembly GCA_013365375.1 of Litomosoides brasiliensis. Lineage (NCBI taxonomy): Eukaryota > Metazoa > Nematoda > Chromadorea > Rhabditida > Onchocercidae > Litomosoides > Litomosoides brasiliensis. The sequence continues at coordinate 77,859 of JABVXW010000247.1, read as the reverse complement.
ACACTTTAAGAACTGTAATTCACAAAAAACTCATTCATTCATTTTGCATTTAAATATCAGTTATATTCGCTTCATATAAAAAACGATATTTATGCCATCTAAAATGTTTCATTTAATGAAAAATAAAATTGAGCTGACATCATCATCATTATCATTCATTTGTTTATTTATTCATTTATTCAATCGTTTATTTATTTATATAACTATATTATTATTATTACTAATTATTATTACTATATTATTATTATTATTATTATTATTATTATTATTATTATTATTATTATTATTATTATTATTATTATTATTATTATTATTATTATTGTTATTATTATTGTTATTATTATTATTATTATTATTATTATTATTATTATTATTATTATTATTAATTGTTATTATCATTATCGTTATTATCATTATTATTATCATTATTATTATTAATTATCAATTATTATGATTGAATATTGCGTGAAAGAGTTTGGTTCACAAATTTTCACCTTTTACTGCTTATTATATCTTCCTCCTTTTCTAATTTCTTTGAAAAAAAGATGCAACACGTCGACTGAAAATACTTTAGTGTTCTCTTAAAAGTAAACAATTTAGTATAAAATATTTAATGTTTTTGAGTTTCAAAGTGTAATGTATCGCGTTGAGAAAGGCATATCGAAATTGCAACTGCGAAGTCCATTTACATTTAAATTAAAAGTACCATAATAAATAAATTCATAATTTACTTCATAATTAAAGTGCGCAAAAACATGACAGATTAAATAGTAAACTAACTCACTAGACGAAGATTCTAGGCGAAGATATTCATCTGTTTAGTATTAATCTATGAATTATTCATTTTCTCTAAACAATGCTAACTTCTGTGAGTGTCAAATTAATAAATTCATGAAGAATTCGAAAAAAGTATTTCAAATAATTCACTTCGTACAATAACTACTGGCAAAACTTCAACTGATCAAGTGATTTTACTTTCAAAAAAACGAGAAATTGATATTTTAATTTAATATGTAAGTTGTATGGGTTGAAAGATCAATAAGACAAAACAAATAATAAATATCTTTGCTATCACATAAGTAACTGCACTTATTTCCTCTTATCTATGCATTTAAAATGAAAGCTACGACACTATAACACTATATTTATTACACGAATGATTCCTTAATTAACTGTGAACATTACTCAAATACTCCTTTATATTCATTTCCAATTAGAGTAAATTTCAAATTAATAATAATTGTAATACACGCACGATTTTTGTGATTATAAATGACAGGTCGCTTATATATATATATGTATATATGACAGGTCGGTCACTTGAATTAGATATGTAAAAAAGTGTCTTTTGAGTACTTAAAAGCAATGTACTCATTACAGTGCCGATCGATAAATGAGAAGCTTAACATTGAAATGTGAAATGTGTAAAACACATTTACGACATTTTCTTCGATGCAAAAACAAAGCTTCCATGTCATCGATCGAACAAAAATTCTTCACTTTCCTTCTATTCCTTATAGCTGCAATTATCAAATTCTGTAGGTATTAAAATTCAAAATTATTTCTGTCAATTATCAATCACTTCATCTCACCGGCACTATAATGTGTTACTGAGTGTGACTGATGACTAATAACACTGTTAATTCAGACTGACAAAGCTTACGACATTGATATTGAATTAAACCAAAACCCAAGACCAACGTCATCATATCTAAAAAATTGATAGCTAACACCTGTAAAACTGACTCAACAAAATGACTATCACTTCGTTTAGAACTCAAACCAAATAAAATAATACAATGGAAAAGTTATAGAGATGATATCAATAAAAAGTACGAAGATTACCAGAAACAAGAAATGTATAATTTTGTAAATAAATTATTAGCTTAAAAATCTTTTGCTTGGAAAAAAGTGTTAAATAATACTAAAAAGTTACCGTGTCATTACAGAAAGCCATTGTCTCAATCTCTAACTGTCAACTGTTACGGCAGTAACCTAAGTCATATCCAACGGATAAAGTTAGAAAAAAAAGTGTGTAACTTTGTAAAAAAGCTAAAAAAATGCAACAGCTAAATGAAGGACAGCAAGAACAGAAATGCTAATAATTTAAATTGATGCATAATTATCGCAAATACATTTCAAATTTCAATGCAAATGATATTTCGAATTATTCATAGTATAATTAACGTGTCAGACACGTTAAGATTTTCAAAATATATGCGTGTCATGCAAGTTCCTATATAAACGTATTAAAATTTCGTATGTTTTATTTTATCAGTTTGAAATAATTTTATTTCATAGAAATTATAAAATATAATAAAACCCCAAGCATATAGTATTTCATAAATGCATTAAAATGTTAACTTTTTTTTTTCACTGAAATATCTTATTGAAATAATCGTTGAATGCTTTGATGCAAAATAACAGCGTACATTTCCGCTGATATTACGTTTTTTTTAATGAATTAAAAGGAAGCGATAGAAGAGAGAGAGTGAAAGAGTACGAATCGATCAATTATCATAAACATAACCAACCGACCGTTTTCTTTTGTAGTAATTCAACTTCTTACATTCATTCCGCACTGTCTACCCACAAAATTCTTCCTCAGTAATTTGCCTGTGGAAAATTCGCTTCGATTATAATTTAGCAAAATAAACTTTTTTTTTGATTTTTATAAATTTATTTTTACGCACTTATCGCATATTAATTGAGGAAGGAGGGGCAGCAGAGGGTTTGAGTGCTCAGAAATTAGTGCATTACAGTTGAATTTATAGTACTAATTTTGAAAAGATTAAAATTCCTGTTGTATGCAAAGAAATGAGGAAAGGCTAATTACTGTGTGCATTGGAAGAATTATTTTTGAAATTAGCAAGAACGATAGAAATGTTTGTGAGAAAGAAATTTTTTTCTTTTTTTTTGTTTGCAAAGCTCTTAAAATAGTTTTTTAGTTAAAAGGTATAAACTTTTTTGTACGAAAGACAAGGAAATTTTTTCCTTTTTTCCGTCTTTTCAGTAATAAAAAGAAAAAACTTTTTCCAATGAAACCGGTCGTTTTCAATGACAGAGAATTTGCATTGAATCGTTTCATTCAAATATCTCTGTTAAAAGTAGTAATTAATTCTAATTTCCACAATTTAATAAAATTTTCTAATTCTCTTTAGCATTTATTTTTACTATTTAATTTGTTCAAAAAAAGATACTGTGTTTTATTCATTGAAATGAAATATAATTTGAGTGATAAAAGAAAGTTCGTACAATGAACTAACAAAAATAAAACGTCAGAATTTCTCCTCCTCCTCCTTCCTTTTTTAAAAAATTTTCCACTGGTCTAAAGTCATTTTAATATTCAATTTCCAGTAACAATAAAACTCGTACTTAAAATTTTTGATGAAAATTTTATGAAATTAAAAAAGTGAATTTACTATTTTTGCTTATTCGTTTATTTAATATTCTTTTTCTTCTTTTTTGTGATTTATAATTTTTACTATAACACTGTAAAGTAAATATGAAATAAAGCAGTAAAGTTACTGCATAAATTAGATTAATTGTCGTAATTACTACGATTTTCTTGTAAAAATTGATACGTGTAAAGACCTAATTCACATAAATGTATAATAACACAGTATTACTTTACCTATTACTTTATGCTTACAGCACTACTTGACACTTATTGTCTAATTTTTTACCTGTAAAAAGCGATAGAAAAAGATAGAGAAGTGTTTTATTAGGCATAACGGATAAAAAGAAGTAAGTTTTATCGATTTATGCTAACCTAAGCCTTATCGATTTTAGGAGAAAATTGCGTGGCAATGCGATTTGGCCATCGCAAACAAATAAGCCAAGAATTGGCATTATCTCGAAGGAACAAAAAGCAAATCTATTTCATTCATCACTTTTCAGCTTTCCTTTTGGCTGGTAAGTTTATTAAGCGTTAACTCATTCACTCTCTCTCTCTCTCTCGCCCTCTCAAGAATATCATTGCAATTTGTCAAGTTAGGCTAAGAAGCGTGAGATTAAAGCTTGCATAATATTCCACACATTAAAATATTTTCAAAAAAAAGCTTGAAAGCCATATAAAAAAAAATTGTTTATTTAAAAAAAAACATGAATTTTGAGCAGAGTAGAAGAGTGAAATATCAAGGTTGTCCTTTGACCTTTACATTATCATTTATTTTCATTTTCGTATTTTAAATTTATTCCATTCACTAAATATTTCAACTATTAGTGCCTTGTTTCTAACAATCTCTAAAGATATTAATTTGCATATTAGCGTCAAAGAAATTTAAATGGAAAAAATGAAATTTCAGCAGTAATCACAACTTTCAATAATTTTTTCTCTTTTAGAATTTAAATATTTAAATCTAAACAGTAATTAATGATTAATGTATTTGTCAAAATTGCCTGCTTTTTCTTTCCTTTCCAATTTCATTTTTTTCTTTTAAATTCGAAGAAATAAATAGTAATTTATCATTGCGATAAATTTGCAAAGAGTTCGCTATTAAATGGCGCAATATTGCCGGCAAATATTCGATGATAGATTTTTTCGTCTTTTTTTTACTTTTTTGTGTAAGTTTGACACACACACATACACACACACACACACACACACACACACACACACACACACGTGATTCATCGTGGAGTGTACAACTGTTAAGAAATGTTGCAAAAGTATGACTTATTTAGCAATGTAAGCTCGCTTGTTGTATGTGTGAATGCTTTCAATTCACGTAATTTCACGTAAATCAATATTTTATTCCTTAACATTAATTATCACTCTAAATACAAACTTTCATTTACATGTAAAATAACCATCTAACACTTTAAAATCTATCAGTTCACGTCAGTTTTGACGCTTTCAACCACGTCAAGCAGTTAAAATTTTCTCTTACATTAATAAATTTATTTGTCAAAGAAGAAGCGAATTTCTTAAATGATTTTGGTAATTTGGTTATTCAATTATTGTTAACCTGAAATGATCGATCTCTACGTTACGTAATTTCAAATTTATTGTATTACTACTAGCTAACATTATCAATGTTGTTATTAATGTAACTATTGCTATTCTCACTGATAAATGTTAATTTTTATCAGTGATTGCTTAAAGTTTCAACTTCAATCATTTGTACCTAACTAGAAGTAATTGATCTGGCGATTCAAAATGCAGTGAAGAATTTATCAAATTTTTATCACTGGGAATGATATTGATCAGGCATTCTCTAATTGTTGCTTTAAGTGTTTTTAAAATTATTTTAGGTCAACGACATAAATCATTTTGATAAGTATGATGAATATTCCTATTAGCACTTAAAATATTCGCGAATTTATTTACTTTCATTGAAAACTCTAAAGTGTTTACTTCAAACATTTCAAAAAAAGACTTAATGAGAAATATTTATAAAAGTATTAATTAGAAATATTTGGTAATCTTATTACATTGTATTGAAATTATTTAACTTACAAGAATAGTGAAGTGTTTAAGGATCAGTTGATGTGAGATGGGTGAAGTTTATAAAAAAAATTCGCAGTGAAATGAATTTATAATTAACCTTTGGCATAGAAATGATTTCCGCCACATGTTGGAAGTTAGCTCTAACTTCTCTATCACGCTAACATCACTGGTCGATGATTTTAATCACAACAAAGTTTCTGGAAAAGTTTCCAGTATTGTTGATTTTACGAACAATTGAATTATCATCATTAACCGTTAATCTGTTTGTGAAATTGAATTAATTCATCACATATTTATATTTATCGATTATTAGTGATTAATGTCAGGTGTGTGGCTTTGTTCGAATTTAAAAAAAGATAGCTATATGAGAGGAAGTTAGGTGGTTGCCTCTATCATCCTTCCCAATAATTGGGGAAAGAATTTGAAAGTAAAAATCGAAACCGGAAGGTATACCACGGCCGAATTCCGGAATAAATAGAAATATTAGGATTTGGTCCGAATCAATCCCTTATCATTATTCAACCCACGCAATAAGTTAGGCTGTTATAAAATATCTCTTATATAATTGCAATAATTTCCATCAATAATCCATTTTCCTTTACTTAGTACTAGGCAGTTAGCCGGTTAGTTCGCTTCACCTGTATATCACGCCGGAAAGCAAACATTCCGGATATGCTTGCGTTGTAAATTATTTATAGCGTAAGTAAATCATTTATTTGTCTGAAGCTCCAAATTACACCACAATCTGGCATGAATTAATTGAAAATTAAACTAAACACGGTTAGTTAATTAGTGGTTCCTTCTGACTAGTAATTAATTTTGTGATTTCATCCTGCTATGGGCGCAATTAGATCAATCGATTTATTTGAAATTTTTGATTCAAATGCTTTCGGTAATTTTGAATGACAAATGATCGTGAAATAGTTGAACGCTCTCTTATCATTTCATTTTCCGAACTCTTCGTAAGCGGACAGTTCGATAAAGAAAATAATTTGATATTAATTAACAACCATTGCTAAACAATTCTTCAGATATATTTCAACTATTGCAAATTCTATTATTTTGTTAGTTTAATTAAATACAACGATAACTCGCTCTCTAACTCTACGAAATGATATCGAAATTATCACAAATATCATTATTTCATAGATGAATTTTTTTTTCGATAACAAAGATAGCTCATTCATCGTTTTTCAAGAATTTAGCAATTTGGTATGAAACTGTGAAAAAATTCGGATTATTTCTATAAATTTCGAGAATTGACACTCAATTCCTGCCATCATTTACGAGCGATAGTAATGAAAAAATTACTCGCTAATTTCAAAACGCTAATGTCAATATCACAAGCAAGCATATCGCTCGTTACCGATCCCATCGATAGTTATCTAATCAACGAAGACACTGATCCAAACGCTTCAATACAAACTAAACGATTTCATCTACTAATGGATTACTATGAAAGTTGGTATTTCACCCATTTTTTTTTAATAAAAGACTTTAGTTATTTATAAAAAATTACTGAATTAAGTAAGCAGTATTTTCAAATAATGAAATTCGCTAGTAGTACCACATTTTTACAATTAAAAAAAACTTAATTATTTGACATGAAATGAAAAGATATAATTGTCATTGATCGAAATGTGGTAGTATTTATTAATTTAAATTTTTTTGAAACTAAACATGTAGCTAACTGTTTTTTGAGCAAAATTTTCTCAAATTTGTTTGCCTTTTAAGAAAAGTAATTCTGACGTGATTTTTTTAAAATTTTGTTTACCTTTTTGCTTTTGGTGTTATGTTGATTTTATTAAAAAATTTAAAAACATTTAAAACCAATCAATTAACAACTAAAAAAAAACTAAGGAAACAATTTAGTTATTATTTGAAGAATTTAACTTCTTTTTTACACTCATAGCTGTGTTAAATAACATTTAAAAAAGTTACATAAATATCTATGTGACAGATATGCATTTCTGAACATTTCACAATTTAATTTTTAAGTTAACTAAAAGTATTGCTAACAGTAACTAAGGTGTTCAAAACACTTTCAATAATTATCAACTGGTAAAGCATAATTTTTTAATGTTTTTTCATCTCTTCCTCAAAGTTCCAATCGACTCGCTAAATTTTTTGAAATAGAAAAAAGAGAGGCGGACAGATATCGAAGAGTGCTAGGGCCTTTATTGAATAAGTGAATAATTTGGATTCACTACGGCATGAAAGTAAGGTCCGTCTCGGCTATTCAATCTGTCATTGTAGTGGAATTTAATTTTTCTTACACTGTTCCAGTGGAATTCCTTAAATTTCTCCAGACATAATGCCGTGTTATGGTAATCTTTACGGTGTAAACACGAAAGTTCCATTTTATCGCAATCATTTGTTGCATGACCTGTTTCAAAATATTTATTCAATTCTTTGTAAACGTTCTATTCGATGTTTGAATGTTGGATAAATATGACGTACTGATTATACCAAATGATCTTTATTATAAGACACTCAAGAATTTTTGAAATCTCACACAGTTTCCGACGTTTCTCTTTTATTGCCATATGAAGCTCGTTTTGGTTTAAGCATTTTTTCTCCACGAAGAGTTTGATATTTAGTAACTTCATTATTTCGTTGTACGAGTTTCATCAGGAATTGTCTTAAGTTTTCACGTTTCGTATACTTAATGTAATATCTATGTAGTAATTTGCTTTCTATAATGATCTCTGCGCTAGAACGCTGCAGATTCGTATCTGTGATATCGAGTTGTCGTGAGATTCTTTCCATCGTTTCATTGATTCCTTTCCACTTTCTGTCCTTTCTTTTGAGCGAATGCAACTCGTTGTAAAGCGATTTTTTGACAGTTGAAGATTTATCGTATTTTTCTTTTAGAATTTTTCTTATGATATCATAATTTTCGGAAGCTGTGTCGTAATCTTTCACGGCTAATAGTAGATCATTCCTTAGACAATAAATCAGATAATTTAACCCTTCAGCTTTAAAACTGTTTTAAAATGATCTCGAAAATTTAGGGTTACCATTAAACGTTATACGTAGTAGATGAAGTAAATTTTCTGTCGCATGGGTAAAGAGATTTCTTTCTCATTCGTTTGATTTAGTAGTTCATAGTCATCAAGTTACATATTTAGTATCGCTGCACTGTGTTTAGCTTTTTTTTATTCTTCGCAATTCTCGCAACTCTTCCTCCGATCCTCGCGAGCTCAGTAGCGACAGATCTAATTCTCTTATTTCGCTGAATTTTTCTTTTCGCCAGTTCAGCAGCTCTGATTATTGCATTCAACATCTTCAACAGGTCGTGACAAGTTGCATCAAAAATTTGTGGTTAACACGAATGTGACCGAGTGAAGGTTTTGTTGAGCAGATGCAGTAGTTGCCTGACATTATCAGACTACAAGGGAGAAATGTTTGATCGAACTGTACCAGTTTTTTCTGAGCTAAAATCAAACTAATAGAAGAACAGAAGAAGCACTGAAATAGATTTGAATGGGCGTGATTTGTCTAGTAGTTATCTGAGTTAAGATCAGATGACAGTGTGAACTTCGACTGGTTCAACATGGCAGATAGCAAGCAGTATGATGCGGTTGGGTTGATTTAATTGTCTGTGGTAAATGAAACAAAGGACAAGCAACACATCAAAGATTAGCACTATTAAATGAACAAATTTAGTGGTAGCAAGTGGGAGGAATTCGATATGATTGATAGTTGTTGGTTGCTTACGTCACACAATGAAGGGATAGGTTATAACGCAAAGATCATTCATGTTTACTACAACTAATTAAATTTATGAAGTTCCTAATTTCTTTCGTTCTTTCAGATTCCAATACTGTTCTTCTTACCGTTAGTAATAAAAAAATTTTTAAATTTTTTAGTTTTATTGCGAATTGTTTTCATCGAAATATCTCCTAAAATTGCTTACTTATTTCATCAAACTAATTTATTCATACAGAGATATATATGCTTAAATATATAAAACTCTTTTTTCCTGTCGTAGGGATGGAAAGAATTCCGGCGCCGGAATTTATACCAACCAGTTTGATCAATCATTTAATATAACAGCGGTATTGCTTGGTACAATAGAAATGCTTCCAATGCATTCATAAACGTTTGTTTCGATGCCGACATCTTCCTTTTCTACTTCTATTCGTATTTACTCTATCCGATAATATAAGATTGTACGTCCTGAAAATGAAGTAAAGTTATTTCTAAGGAAATTTCAAATTATAATCTCAGTAAGCAGAAAAACAAAATTAGAGTGGAAAAGGGAAGAAAAAATAAAGATGTCGTTAAATTTGTGCGAAACGAAGTGTGAACCTTTATGATGACAGTAAACGTTTCCATAGTATTCTATCAATTTTGAAAGTTTTAAAAATATTCTCGAACTTTCATCATTATTCTCACTTCCCATTGATAAGTACAATGGATTACATCTAATCATCATTTTTTTACGAGTATAATTTGAATTTAAATTTTAGCTATAATTTAAATTCTTTGAAAAAAATTTCATTCTTTTAGTTTTTCCATTGCTATTCGTTTAGTAGCAGCGTATGGAAACCTTCATCGAAACTTTACATGGAAATTTTGTTATCTTTAAATCTCTGCTGTGACTTATTGATGTGACAATTTCGAACCGTTGAAATTTTTTTATGATAATTTTAACCAATCTATCATAGCACCGATTATAGCAATTCCAAAGATATCATTGAAATGTCTTGGGGAAATGATTATTTCGACAGAATATTTGTTGAATTTTTCTACGTGTTAATTACCCTTTTCTCACCTTTTTCACGAAATTTAATTTTATTAATTGACTTCAACAATCGAAATAAATTTTGTTTTATTCTAAACTATCATCGATTACTGAGAATGAAAAATTCGGTAAATTAATTGGGTACAATTATGTGTCGTTGTTTCGATTAATTCTTACTCATTTCTCTGCTCAAACTAAATGCTAAATTTACATTAATGAAATTATTGAATTTTTTCTTCTAATAGTTTTAAAGACTATTTGATGGAATTGGTTAGTTCACAATGTAGAAATTTTGAACTTATTATATGAATTTTATTTCGACAAATTATAATTTAATTAGAATTACACCTCTGAATGCTTTACTCAGCTAAAGCTAAAGAAACTTTGTTTTTTTTTAAATTATACAATGAGTATAATTAATTTATTTTGGCATAATTTTATTCTTTCGAAAGTATACAGACTGTCAGTAGTCAATTTTGAAATGTCTAACTTGCAAAAATTACTTCCGTAAAAGTTTTCCTCTAATTGTAAATTTTTTTTAAGAAAAAAGTTACTAAACAAACAAAAGAAAAATGTGTCGCAGTTATTTTAATAAAATACTGTAAAGGAAAGAAAAAAGACTGAAAGAGCTAAAGGTAATTTAATAAATCAATCATTTCGTAAAAATTCATTCACGAAAATCAATCAGTGGAATAATTTTCATTTGTCTTCTTCAATTTAATTGAAATTAAAAATGAAATTGATTGATTTTCCATCCTACCACACATCATACTCCTATCTCACAACTGATGATTTGTTTGAGTTTACCAGAGAGCAGGAGAGAGGGAGAGGGAGAGATTGTTATGAATCTTTTCTCACTTCCTTTTAATTAAGAATTTTCGTACTTTATAATTCATTCAATTCTTTTCTCCATAAAAATTCTACTTAACATCATTGACCTCAAATACTTTCCTTTCCTTTCCTCTCTTTCTTTCGCTAATTTTTTTGTTCGGCGATCAATCGATATCCTATCTATTCCTATGGAAGATGTTTTCGCTTAACTTAATTCATTAACTATCGCAACTTCTTCGCTCATTTTCCACCTGTAAGATCATTTTTCCGGTTGATTTCAATTTACACAATCAAAGACTGATTTTCAATTTTTTCAAAATTTACACTTTTCAACTTTATTATTATGAATTTCCATTATGAGATGTAGCAGAATTTCTCTCATCGCATTTATGCCACGTTCTTCCGTTTATCTTAAAAAGTTACTTTTCAAAGAGGTGAACTTTAACTGATTTTTTGTCATTAAATGTTCTTTTTTTCTTCACGTGAGTTATGAATGAATGAATGAGTGAAATTTTATTTAAATTCACTGCAAAATTCATAACTCTCATTTATTAACCTAACGAATGGATGTCACAGCTAGGCAAGACTGATCGATTTGAAAAAAAACATTTCCTCAGTGCTTTCTTCACAAAAAAATTATGGAACTCTAACAGTTTGGTGATGTCATAAAAATTTGATATTATCATATTTTCGGAAAAAAGTATTAAAATTCGAATTGCTTTATGAAATAATAAGAAAGTCGCACTTGTCACTGATAATCATTTAGCATGATAAGTTACCTAAGTGAAATGGAAAACACGCGCATTTCGAACTTTTAAATTATTCAATTAAATTTACCTATTATTTGGCCTATTTCAATTGCGAATCAAAATAATAATAGTTTTGTAATGATTGATAATGGTCCTGCAAGTGGTTATTTGCTAAATATGATTGCAGCATCAGCACTGGAAAAATGTCCAACTTAAGTTGGAAATTAGTTAAAAATAATTATTGACAATTGGGAATTGCAGTTTGAAAATAAAAAAAACGATTACAAATATAGTAACAAACTATTACCATTAAAACTATTATACTTTAAGATGTAAGTTACAGGCACTTCCATAGAGAATTGTAAGTTAGAATTTCCTTAAAACGTTTTATTACTTATAAGTATATACTAAGGAGATTTTATCATTTTATTGTTGCTAAAAATTGCTACGATATCGTAACAAATTTCCATTTTGTCAACCGTATAGTTACGTGAAAACATTACGTCAAAATCAGTAGATATGTAAAACTTTTCCGGAAGATTTAAAAAATTTCTATTATTCGAGCTAAACAAATTTTCCTACTAAAATCATTTCTTTTTCTCTTCCTCTTCCGTTTCAATTTCCAACGAAGTTTTTTTCTTATTCTCCAAAATTTCATGCTATTGGAAGATATCTTTTTCTATGATGTGAATCACTGAACAGAAGAAACAGACATGTTTCGCTTCCCATATCCTTACAGAGATGGTGAATAGGAGGAGAAGAAGGGAAATGGAATTGAAATTTTACTTCTTGCAACTTTCTTCCATCTTTGTTTTCAAATTGTTGTCAATTCTTCCTTCCTTTATATAACAAAATAAGCTGTTGAAATTTGATGCTTTTCATAGTCTTCCGCACTTCTATAAGAGTGTATGGAATAGATTAGATGGAAATTTATTAGTTTAATAATATCACATTTGCAAGTCTATGCTCGTCTACTTAATGGGTATTTTAATTAGCGAAGCAATAATTGCAAAATTGCGCTATAATTTGATTCATAACATTTCTCCTTCATCGATTGATATTGTCCTTTTCCTTTGAATGATTCAAATTTCACCCTTATTTCCTTAACATTTTACATTTTTCGTCTATTTCGATCAATTCAATTTATTTGTTTTATTTGCTCACTTCCATTTTCCCTGTTGAGGAGAAGCCAATGAATCACAATTAATTTGCTGAGGAGATGAAGCCACCGTTAGAATATTAGCCCCCGTCTTCCACTCTTCCCACCACTCCGCGCATCTTCCACCTCCGCTTACCTGTAGTAATGACAGTTTTACACATCGATGACATTTCCGATTGAACTTTCCATTAGGATGAAATTTTTTTTAAACGTTTTATTCATTCGAAGGAACGTTGCTTCGAAGGGAAGTGAAAGTATGAAGTGCACATTCCTTTTTTATTATTTATTGATTGTATGCATATGTATGAGGAGGAATCGTTTTAAAAAACATTCCTGAAATAGTGCCATTTTTGAGGTATGAAACTAATGGCAACAACAGTTGGCGCTTTCCTTATGCATTTTTCTGAGTTGAAAATGAATAATGTCGTTGAGAAATTGCCGGACGAAGCAAATCCTTCCTTAGTTATTTGAAAATCATCCGTTGGGAATATCTCTTCCTTCACCATTTAGAGAATCATTGTTATCACCAATGATATTTATATCACTTATCATTATCATTATTATTACTATTAATTAATTAATATGCTATCAGTTTTGTTGCTTTCATTGTCCCGTAATCAGTGATATACATTACTGTTTGCAAATTCTCGAATTATAAAATTTATTAGATTAACCGATTGCTTCATTAGATTATGTTATATGAAAGTTTGTTTATAAAGCTGTTAGAGTCTTATCAAACCATATCCTACAACTCTTACAGTACTTCTATTTTATGTTAAAATTCGTGAAAAACTAAGAGGAAGAAAGAATAGAGAAAGATGGCTGTTCGTGAGAGTTCTGTTTACCCTAACTCTGTAAATTTTAATGGCATTTTAATGCAATAAATTTTTGAACTAACCCCTATTCATCTATCCATCAGACAACTTCGGTTTCATCTAAACGCTTGTATTATTGTCGCTTGTTACGTCCTAAATTGATTTCATAGACTGTTGAAAACTTTTTTCAAATGTTTAAGCAAATAATATCAACTTTTTTTCCTTCAAATTTCATCTAAAAGTTATAATATTAAAAGGTCTAATTACTGAAAGAAAGAGTTTAATTATCTAATTTAATTGCTAAACTATGAGTTGGTGAGGCATTTCCGTGATTACCTTAAATGGTTTTTTGTGACAGCAATTTCTTTTTCAATTATTCTCTGCTCACATCCCATTATTCAATAACATATACATTTCACATTGTTTTTGTTTATAATATGTTGCATTAGGAGAGATGTTTATAAGTAACTGCCATTCCGGAAAAAGTGTAAATAATTGAGTTCTATATGGAAATGTAAATAATACAGCTATGCATAACTATTATATCGCTTACAGGTAACCTGATAATATAAAAGTTGAATAAGTAACCCGTGACAATGCCTGTTAACCTGAAGTGTTAAATGATCAGTTTAAATGCTATTCGATTTATGCTTCCTTTTCCAACAATAAAAGTATGCATATATAAGTCATTCCAAATAGTTTATTTTTAATAAAGTGAATTTATGTTATCTGTAATGAATGAATTCTCATGCTTCTATTAACTATTGCTTTAATTGTACTGATAAATTTCAGGACATGGAATAATTCATCTTTCACATTTCAATTGTTATGGTTTAATATAAATTGTTTTACTTGCGTAAGTGTTACGTAAAACAAATGTATTTTAAAAATTCAGCTCTTTAGTATCAAAACTTGCAGATTTACAAAGATCAGTGACATATTTGTGTAAGTGAATTGACTAATAATGGGTAATAACATTGACATGCTCTCTCAATCTCTACTAACATTAGCAAGCGTACATTTTCTTTCATTATCTCAATCTTTGCTCATTCACTATACCGATTTTATCATTCTTTCCAATTTAGCAGGCATTTTTGCTTTCAATGATTAATCATATCGTTACAAGTCGCACGTTTTTTCATTTCAATTAAAGTTTCATAAGGTAGTACTTAATTAACTTTATTACTCCATCTGTCTTTCAAACTATAACGCTCTTTTTTCCACTTCTTAACCTCTGGCCAACTCGATCAAAGAATATATCGTGTCCTGGATATCCTCAAAGGCCTTCCCTGGTACCATTTGTTTTTGCCCTACCACTTCGCCTAAAATAGTTGTAGAGAAACAAATTGCTTCACGACCTCTTTGTGCGACTACGACCGGTTTTGGTTTCAATCCGTCAATCATCTTTCCATGCATCCGTTAGAAAGTTCATTTCCTCATGATCCGGCTTGTGTGCGAAGTTCTTTCAAGTTTTGGGTTTTTGAGAATTTGGATAGGAATGTGACGGAGTCGGATGGTTTTACGGGTATCCAATTATCCATTATTTGTACCTTTGATTCCGGTTATCGGTATTTTTTCGTCCAATTTGCATTCATCTGTCTTATTTGTAATACGACCATATACTGAGAAAGTCCAATTTTTGATTCCTAGCATTTATTGTTCAGTTTGCCATCTTCGATTTTTTACTATTCTTTGAACTTAGCGAGAATGTTACGTAGAATTCATGCGGTATAATGGAAAGTTAAACTTTGAATAAACACTTCTTTTCGCACGATTCCAGAAAAAAAGTACTATTGCGACGGTCGATTATTAGGTGACGGTCGATTATTATACTTTTCAGTATTTATTTACAACCATATTTTGAAACCTTTTCATGCGGTGTGAATTCTGCAACTTGACATCATTGTGAATTATCGGCGCATGTCATGCAAATGTTCGATTGTTGAATATTTTTCTGCAGCGTTTTCACTGTGTACTATTTTTGGGAGTTTTCCATTCTTACTACTTCATTTGGTAATGTAAACTGTCGGAAATTTGAGTCAGTTATTTCGAAATTCGCTGCTTCCTTTACTTTGACAGTGGTAGTTGCTTGGAATGAATGCTCCATGTATTATTTATTTGCTGTACGTTTATAGAGAAAATGCCTCTTAGTAAAATTCGTTTCTCTGCTTTGGCGAGTTTTGCTTTTCAATATCTTTAAAACATAGCAAGAGAAAATGTTTCACGAAATCATATTGTGAGTTAGACTTAATCCGCTACACCTTTATTTCGGTCAGGTCACATCGCATTGCAGGAGGCGTTTAGTTTCTCAAATTCTTTGGAGATCGTTTTCACATTATCTTTAAATACAAAATTTAAATGTACATCTTGATTTACCTAACATGTGACATCACACTTGGAAATATTGTTCGCATAAATATTTCTATTTACTACCATATTCACCTGCCTAAATAGTCTATTTTACATTTATTTCTTCATTATTTGGCCAGTTAGACACATTAACCACTTAATTCAATTACTCACTCGTCGTTGGAAATTCACTTATAAAGATTCTATGAAATTCTTTCATGCATTAAACTATAATTTTCAAAAGCCAACAATATTTTATTTACTCTTTCGTTCTGACAGTTCTAATTAATTGCGGAGATTCGTTGTAATTTAATTTCTAATTGGCATATTAGATTGCATATATATACATATGAACGCATTTAAGGCTGAAAATCAAAACTGTGATTAGAAGTGAAACTCTCTGACAGTTCTCAATTTATCTTTTTGGAATAATTTCATAGTGGATTTTCAAAGTTCTTGAATATTTGTGCTTCTGTTATGTGTTTTGATTCATGAACTTTTTCAATACTGAGTCATCTTCCTATGTCTATGTTCTGTATCTTCTGTAAAGCCTTTAATAAGGCAGCATTTTCTTAATTTTATTTATTCGTTGGAGCAAACAAGGAGAATTTTTTAAGAAAGTTTGAAAATGTGAAAAACCATTTTCAGGTAGTGCGTTAGCAAGGCATATCCGACCACGGAAAATGTTTTCGTGGATTGGCGGTGATTCTTCTAAAAAGAAACAACAAGAGGTTGGCTTTAAATCTTTTATCATCAAATTTGATTACAATTTTCTATAATTTTTGGATAAGATATAAAGAATTTTGAAAAGTGGACAAATATTTCCCATTTTTTTTCCAGTTACAACGTATAAGTTTCTATTTCCATGACTGTATAATTAATGTGATCACTTTAACCAGTACTTTATGTGGGTTACAACGTTGTTCAAATAGTGTTGTGAATCTCTTTTCAATCTTAACCATTTACCATTTCTTAAATTGGATTTTTTGAGTTTATTGTGAAAGAGATTTTTCTGGAAATTTTTATTTTTTTAATATGTGTCAATTGTCTGAGAATAAAAATATTAGAAAAGGGCTTATCCGTACTTCTTATTGATTCATTGTGGTGTACGTTTCATGGAGTAGTTCTGCTGTTTTTGCTCACAGCAATGAGTAAGGTATTCACCATTAGAAAATCTTAATTTGAATGTACTCGTAGCGACGTTTCATTTCCGTTCTTTCTCGTGCTCTACCTTTTAGTGTGATTAATAGGGTCACTGTTTCATTCTCCTCTGTTGACTTGACATGCACTAATTTTTTTGTTTTCCTAATGAAAATTGTATTAGTTTCCAGTGGAACACCACAATACAATGAAGTATGGAATGATACTTAACATACAGATTAAATTCATTAAGCATAGGAATTTTTGCATGATAAAGTGATGGGATGAGAGCAAAAAATTGTTGCAGATGTGTGCAAGTCTGAATTCCTTATTAGTAATGTTCGCAAATTAATGCACAGCTGCAACATTTTAATTTTCGAAAACGAGAAAAAAAGATTTGATCGTCGTTCACCTGTACTTCTTTTAAATGGTAGGAAGGATGGAGAAGAAGTAGAAATAGCGTATGAAAGAGTAGAGGAACAGGTTCACACAGCTGTACAGTCACTTTTGGATTATCGAATTCAACCCCTTTCCTGTCCCCTCCAAGTATCGGCAAAAGTATTGTGAGTGAGTGAGCGAGATATTGTTGCAGTATATACTTCGTGCTACCACATGCCAGCTTTTAATTCATCTACTAATAATAATACTGCAGTTGATGGTACCATGCGACCTAAATTTAACAAACATCTCAAACAGGTCCTTGAAACTGTCAGCGAAGGATTGCGGAAGATTTACAAGCAAAAATTGTTACCATTGGAAGAATATTATAGATTCCATGATTTTCATTCACCAGCACTTGGTATGTGTATTTTTATCTTCTAATTTTGATAATAAAACTATAATAAAACATATAAAACCAGTTGTTTCACATTTCTTATTAAGGAAGCCATGAACTACTGAGATGACCAAGTCCTCTTTATAGGTTTATATCATCATGTTTTCTTAATTCCAAATCCTGAATTTATAGCTGACGATAATCATGTAAAAAATTTATTAGTTATTCGTAAATTTTAGAATTACATTTGATTTCAGATGATCCGGACTTTGATGCGAAGCCAATGATACTTCTAGTAGGACAGTACTCAACAGGAAAAACAACGTTTATCCGGTACCTGCTGGAAGAAGACTTTCCGGGAATCAGGATAGGACCTGAACCAACCACTGACCGATTCATTGCAGTAATGTGGGGTGAAGATGTTGGCTCGATTCCTGGCAATGCGCTTGTTGTCGATTCAAAGAAACAATTCAGAGCCTTAAGCAGGTATGGTTGGTTTTAATCAACACTGTTTTTAAAATTTTTTTGATCTGGATTTGGTTTATGCGGTTTCGATTTTTTCATTGATGATCGCTTTACTTAATGTTTGTTTTTCGCTTTGTTGGAACTTACGTTATAGTTTTGGAGCACAAATAAGTAGCACACTGAAGCAGACTATACTTTGAATGAAATTAGTTCATGTGGTGAAATTTCGTTTTATGTTATAAGTACTTATTGGTAGTTCCTTAAATTTCATGGGAAGTCACATTGTTTACTTTTTTAGATTCGGGAATGCATTTCTCAATCGATTCCAGTGTTCAACGCTAAATAATGAGGTATTGAAAAGTGTTACCATTGTTGATACGCCCGGGATATTGAGTGGAGAAAAGCAGAGGTATGATTATTAGTAATCTTGCATTGTTTGTTGAGTTAATCATTAATATGGCTTGAAAAATATAGTTTTTAAGGGAAATGATTACTACATAATAAATCACAAAAAATCTATTGTTTGTATGTGCTGCATTTTTAATATGCCATATAAATGATTCCTCACGAAGACAGTTTGATCTGAACTGAATCTGTGATCTGAACAGTAATTTATAGCTTAAAATATACTAATTGATTTTTTTCCTTTAAAAAGAATAGTATTTTGACATTTGGCCATGACTTCTTGTTAAATTGATGGTGCACGAAAAGTATTAGCAGAAAGCATTTTTTATGTCTTGTTGTAGTTATTGTTTCCAATGATATTTTCTTCAATGAAAAAACTTCAAATCGAAATCTTTTTAAAAAGTAATAGAAGAAAATATAACCAATTTCATCGTATGATACGGATTTTTTAGCTGTCTAAAAAAAGAGATGACAAATTTCCAAATGACTGATGAGTGTACAACGGTATAAGTGGAATGTAAGCGATGATAAAATTAAAAATTTTTTCTTCAGGATTGATCGAGGATATGATTTTACCGGCGTTTTGGAATGGTTCGCTGAGCGCGTAGATCGGATTATTCTGTTGTTCGATGCGCATAAGTTGGACATTTCAGATGAGTTCAAACGTTGCATTGAAGCACTCTCAGGTATTCACACATACTTTATTATCATTTATTCCCTTTAGCACTCGTTGTACAGTAGCTGCATGTATTTTTTTCTTGATCACGTTTATGTATGATCTTCAATAAGAATGGTGATTTCCAGATGGTAAAGAGTGAAACAAGATGTATTTCTGAATTACGAGTTATTTCAGGAAATGAAGATAAAATTAGAATTGTTTTGAACAAGTCTGATATGGTCGATCATCAGCAATTAATGCGCGTTTACGGAGCACTAATGTGGTCTTTGGGGAAGGCAAAGTTTTCTTAGATTGTAAATATTTCCGAAGGAAGGATTAAAGTTTTTCCTAATTGATTTCAAAAGCTGTGATGTGTGCAATTGGCTTTTAACCTTTGACGGTTTTAACGAAAATTTGTTCAATTTTTAGGTATTTAAAACGCCGGAAGTATCAAGAGTATATATTGGTACATTCTGGGATCATCCTTTGCATTACGACATAAATCGAAGGCTTTTCCAAGATGAGCAGCATGATTTGTTTGCTGATTTGCAAGCTTTACCTAGGAATGCAGCATTAAGGAAACTTAATGATCTTATCAAACGAGCTAGGCTTGCTAAGGTTTAGTTTGTTTCTTCTTTCTCTTTTGTTTCTGAATATGGAGTACTTCCATTTTAGACTCATCATGGAGATGGTTTTTGCCTACAATTTAATACTTTCGAGGATGTTATTATCGTTTTTTACATTTTTCAAACAGTCGATTCGTTCAGGTGCATGCATACATCATAGCGGAATTACGCAAGCAAATGCCTTCAATGATTGGTAAGGAGAAAAAAAAGAAGGAGCTTATTCAAAATCTCGATAAAATATTCGAACAGCTACAGGTAGGTTACCCGTTCTTCTTTTACTGTAATCCCAACAGTGTCATATTGTTCTAGTTCGTACGATCTTGATGACTTTATGTTCTTTCTTTTTCTTTATAGTTTAATGTTTTAAGTATCAATTTTTAATTTTCGAGCGTGAGCTCAACTTTGTTTCTCACTTGTTTTATAACTTCGATGCTATAATTAATTTATTTGTTTCAGCGTGAACATAACATATCTCCAGGGGATTTTCCAGATATTAATAAGATGCGCGAACATTTACCGGATTATGATTTCACCAAATTCAACCCAATTAAGCCAAAATTGTTGGATGTTGTTGATGGAATGCTTGCTTCAGATATTGGTATGCAATTCGATGCATCTAGAAAATAACTGCCTGATGACTTAATGAATGAAGTAGTTTCAAGGTCGTGCTCTGTATTTTCTAGTGTCTTAAGCAAGAAATTCAAAGTTGTATGACAAGTCCTTCATTAAAAAGTAGAACTTATATGACAACATAAGCGGTTTCTGTTTTGTAGTTGTAGAAAATTTTCAGCCCGATTAATGGCTCAAATTCCGAGAGAAGAAAATGCTGCCATTACAAACGGTTTACCTCAATCCCACCAAACAGAGGTCAGTTTTTGTCTTCTTGAAATTTCTAAAAAATGCAATCTGTACGAAAGCCTTTACCCACGATACATGTGAAAGCTGTTCATTTTCGTTTGTGTCAAGCCGTTGACGAAACAGTGTTTTTTAGGTGCATGGTGGTGCTTTTGATCAAGCTGTTGAATCGGAGACTCCCTTTGGTTTCGGTAAAGGAGAAGGCTTTGATAAGGGTGCTAATGAGTCCGGTTGGGTAGTAGCTCGAGAAAGATACAGAGCAGATGAATTGTTTGAAAGTTTGGACCCTGTGGATGGTAAAATAACAGGTGATTTAAAAATTTTTTCAAATGTTAGCTTTCTCGGTTCAGGAAATATTCATTACTCCAAAACATGCAAATTTTTATTGAAGGAATACACGTGAATTGCTGACTGCTTCATGCATAAATTTTATCTATTGTTTCAATCGCAGGATTTGTAAGAATTAAACAAATTAATTCTTGCATTAATTGAACAGGAAATATTTTATTAAGGTCGAGTAGCAAAAGAACATATGGTCAAATCGAAATTGCCAAATGCTGTATTGGGTAAAATATGGAAACTGTCGGATGTTGACAAGGATGGGATGTTGGACAGTGATGAATTTGCTCTCGCTAATTATTTGATCAATTTGAAACTTGAAGGTCAGAGTACGATAATGAAGTTCCAGTAATTCTAATTTCTTTTCGTTATAACTTTAATCTTCTGTTCAAAAATTCATATTTATTCCAGGACACGAATTGCCAACTGAACTGCCGAAGCATTTGATTCCACCATCGAAGCGTGAAGATGATCCCATCTATCCTTCATTAGATTCCTGAACGAGTATAGAATAGAAATTGAGAGAATTTGAAGCAAATTTTTGGTCCCCTGCAGTCATTAATTTTAAACAGTGTCGTATCAATTTCTGAGAATAAGAATTATATGATATATTTGACTAACTTCACCGAACTGCAAGGACTGTGCTAGATAACCAATTTTGAAATATTTTTTGTTTTGGATTACCTGATTTGGAATCTTTTACACAACATTCTTATGTACTCTCCAAAATGGAGACTTTAATTTAATTGGGTGCGGCTTCTTTTTCATCATTATACATTTATTTATGGGACTTAATATATTGGGTTTTATTGCCTTCTATTGTCGTGGAATATTTGGTTTTTATTTTCCCTTTGTTTCCAGAAAAATCAGTTTGTTGTTTTTATAATAATAGTAGTATATTTTCTTGCTGATTTTGTTAAGTGAGTGCAACAAGTTAGGTTCTTACCGGTCACGATGTGGGGTATGAGACAATGGGTTTCGACGGTAAATGTCAAATTACCCTGAAACTTGCTCCAGTCTAGTATTTCACATTCACTTCCACATTAGTAATGACTGGATTCATTAAATAGAGTTTCCGCTGTTTTCCGTTGAATGCAAATATGTTGTAGTCTAAAATTGTAAATGTTCACTTGCTCTATATTTTTTCCCTTTAGTACAATCATGTCCTGTCTTTTGCGTTCTCGCTAAATACGTGATTCATTATTAGCAGCGAGTTGTTGCAGATTGTGCTTACTAACAGAGTAATACGTGTTCTGAATAACAATGAACCGGTCAACAGTAGCTATATGGGAGATTTAACTAACTAATTTTCTATGGCCCCCATATTTATGAATAAATATTTCGGAAAATTTCTGGAATGCCTCCGAATTTATTATTTTTTAATCCATTCTATGTGTTTTCTGCTGTTCATTCATTGTACTTCAGTTTAAATTTGTAACCAATAATTTCTGTTTTCCCTGTCAAGACTTCTACATTCAGTCAGTGAAATATTTCATGTGTTATAACCGAAATATGTGATATGTAAAGAGTTGATTCGTCGCTGATTCCACATGTCTACAACACAGTAAATTGCAGTGATTGCAGTGCTTTTAGCGTAATTTATCTCAATCCAGGCAGTATTTTACGTAGCATTGCAGAATTCAACACAAGTACTCATGCACTGTACGTGTGTCAGTGAATCCACACAAAAACGTATAATGTGAGACTTGAACGTGAGCAGTGAAATATAGCAAATGCTTCGTTATAAGCTGAATTCTCTTTCCATATTTTGTTAATATTTCAGTGAGAAAAAAAGATGAAAACAAAACGGTCTTACCGAAGAATGGATCGTAGGGTATAATATACGTACGCTTTGTTGAATGAAAATAAAGTTTTGGGAGAATAAAAATTACGATGAATCATCTTTACGATGAGTCATCTTTATTCGTCACCTATCAAGGAAGCGAAAAAATTTCGTTTTGAAGTTATGCGTGTTACTTCAAATGTATTTCGAAATGTTTTAGTGACTATAATTCAAACGAGTTCATTGATAACAATAAAAAAACGCTGTATGCACTGATTATCGTAACAAAGTATGATGTGATCAGTTCTGTTTTTAAAGGGAACGGAAAGAGAAATGAAATTATCGATTGCTAACTGTAGGGTGTTAGAGTTACAGATAAGAGTGATAATGCAGGTGCGCAGAGAAAGGGAAACAGGAAATGAGTGCTTTGATCAATTCACAACATTTTCCATCAAAATTGTTTTCAATTATTTCTACTTGTTTGATCTCATAAGGTTGTTATCCACTTCTCACTGTTGCTGTTGTTGTTTGTTGTAATTAACATCATGGAAAAATGTTTTCAATAATTTGAAATATTTTAGTAAAAATTTTTGGAAAATGTTTGTGTCACAGATTTTTGAGAAAAAATTTATTTTTCGCTTCATTCTTTTTGGATGATATTTTCCATTCGAAACTTTTTAAGTGACAATTTACTACTACTTTAGCTTGCATATATTGTGAGAATTGACCGATTGATTGAATAAGAATGAAATTTTCGTTTCAAAAATTTCGATAATACAAGAAACTGTCATTTCGTCTCCTTTTTTTTTGTTGGAAATTCGAAACTTCGTGCTTTACAACTTTTCGATAATTTTTAGATGTGAATTTTATGAAATATCTGATTCATTGTGTGTTATTGTCAAGCAAATCATTACTGTCAGTTTAGCACGTTCATTCGCACCTGTGGCTAAGTGAAATAGAGGAAGGCTCAAACTAAGCTTTGATATTCTTTTGCCTAATTCGAGAGGATCCTCATTGCTCGATCGAGTCGTTCTTCCTCCACAATCTTTCAGTGTACAGTTTTTACGGATGTCAGTTGAAGGAGTGTTAAAGTCACTGAAAATAATTCGCCTAAAATATGGCGAAGATAACATCGATCGTTTGCATTACTTTCTAACCGCAAATTTCCTGGTAGCAGCAAGTACCATAGCCACTGTGAAGATGTTCGAAGGACGAGCAATTGAATGTACGTCACCGACAGATTTCCCTAAGTCGTGGATTACGGTTAGTCGCTCCTTTTTGTCTCCTTCTGAACGAAGAAGCCTGAAAGGATGGATTGTGAAAGTGCTTTCTAATTAGTAATTAGTAGTGAGAAGTGTACTGCACTGATCCTTTTGTTTCTCGCACATTAATTAATTAGTCGATTATTTAGTTGTTCATTTCATATAAATAACATCATTCACTCATACCAATCAATGAAGCGAAAAATGATTCTAATTTTATAATTCATTGCACCTTTGATGTATTCCGTCAAAATCGTCGTCTCATCAAAATGTTTTTATGGTTCATCAAATTGTTCATCAAATTTATGAATTCATCTTCAATACCAACGACTGATTGAATGAACGTCTTAGTGCAAGAGGTATGGCCATTATCACTCAAATCTGTCGGTCGTTCTTTCCTCTCCCAACCACTGCCAACATTCCACTCTCTCCCGTCATTTCGACACACATTGACACTTCATCTTCTCCTCCTTTTCCTATTACTTAAAGTATTCATGCCTATTTGATGATAGCTTTATCTGTTATCATATCACTCTAACATTATCATTGATCATCTAAGACTACTATTCATGTTAGCAGTAGAGAAAGCAATTTTATAAACGATAAATGATGATAAATGGTTGATAAACGATGTCGAACAAAAAAATTGGAAATAAAGGTATTTTTTGTAAATATAATAAAATTGACAACTTCAGATATTAGCTACTCATTAAGGGATGATTTTATTAGTTAGAATTTATTAAATAAATAATAATAAGAAAAGAACAAGAAGGGATGAGAGAGGGAAAACTGGAAATTTTTATATTTATCAAATTTATTAATCCTGTTGACACTTGTTCTATTTTTCTATGATAGTAAGGTGAAATTCGGGGATGCAAAGACACATTTCAAATTGATATTTTGAAACAGAATAGAATAGGATAGGGTGGAAGGAATGGAATAAGGAAAATATTTTATTACACAAATTCAGCTTCTTTCTATTCCACTTCCTTACAGCCATTGTTGAGAAGATGAACTATTTGTTCGTCCAAGCAGCTAAGAATGATATGTGTTCTTTCTTACCGTTCACTTCGTTACTCTTTTTCTTTCCCCACACTATCATATCGGAATTCTTAATGATCTAATCAGGTCAGATCGGTTCGTTACAGTCATCCGGATCTCCTAATGATAATAATGAATTAATAGTGCAACACAATTTGAATAACAAATTATTTAAGTAGAAATTTACTGTTTAATTAAGCTATCCACCTATCCTATCATCTAACATATACTCCAGTGAAATGTTCAATTAAATTTAAAACTTCGAAAGTTCTACTTTCTTTATTAAACAAACAAATAAGCAAGCAGCGATGGAATCTGACTGTCCAAACAATTCCTATTTTCATTTCTCTCTCTCTTCTCTTTCTTCTCTCTTACCTTTAAAATACCTCCTCTCTGTACGTACTTAAACGAATGCAAGCAAAGCACATCTTTGCTTGACTACCATCCCCTCTTCTTGAAATTTTGAAGTAATTTTTCATTAATGCGTTATTAATTTTATGAGATTTCCAAATGAAATCTGTCAATCAATAATTTTTCTTTCTTTTTGTTAAAGTTATCATTCTTTATCATTCTCTTGTCCTCTTGTTATCATTCTTTTTTAAAAATTCTTGTTATCTTTATTAATAATGATGATGACAGTATGATAATGATGATGGTATTAATTTAAGAAATGATTAAAATTATATCTATAAAATAATTTTTCGATACTTGAAAGGTGTCGAGAGATATTATCAGCAAGATCTCGCTATGTGGATATAATCCAACTAAATATAAAATTTCATCATCTCACTCTATTTTCCAATCGAAGACAGGAAGTGGACATATCTTACATTTAGACGCTGACCAGCCTATCCTGCGGTCATTGCAACACTGACCATTTTTTTCCGCTAGCAGAAAAATTTATTAAATTACTACAAAACAGTTGCTTACACCAATCTTAGAACTAAAATTCATTTAATTTTCTCAGTTTTATACGATTCATTTATTTAATGCATTTTTTCTTCTTTTGTTCATAAATGTAAACTTTTCTTTTTTTAAAATAAAAAAGAACGATAAAATCATTTAATTAGAAGTGATAAGGTTTAGTGATATATTGGATTACACTTAGGATTTCGTAAAATTTTCAAAAAAAGTCGACTTAGTTTTCGAAGCATTCTGTCTTAGAGTCCTCTAAAATTCTGGGAGGGAAAGAGAGATCTGCAGAGATGCGATAATTTTTGGAAGGAAAAAAGATGATAAAGTCATTCATTCATTTAAATTGAAGTCATTTAAAGCTTCGGAGTTTTTTTGGAATTTTTGTTTCTCATCCGTTTGTCTAACATCACTGTTACACTCTGAGCGTTTTGCTAACATTAATGACGTTAGCATAGAGTGGCGAAAAATTCTTAAAAGTTAATAAAGTTTTTTCATTTTAAAAATTGTAGTGTAATGGTAATTTATATAAACCATGTAAACTCATTCTAATCGATTTGATAATGTGAAATTTGCCGAACGAAATTAGTGAGTTTAATTTTCACTAATAATGACATATGTGCGATTGGTGATTTTAAGATTCCATTTGCGCAGAGATATGAATTTGGTATTCGGACACTTCCGTTCCGATTTCCGATCCTCATTTTCAGACTGTAACATGCATAATTTTCCAGAACCTGTAGTACCATTTAGCAAAATTTCAGTTTCCACCGATTGTTTTGTGGAATGAATTTGTTTTGAAAAAAATGAATTTTTTCTCTCTCTTTCTCTCTCTCTCTCTGTTTGGATTATGATGAATAGATGTCACGAAATTGCCACCTAATAATAGCAGTTTAAGTGTCAATTTCTCTATTTAATAAAGACCTAATTAAAAGGAAGGCATTAATAACTGCTTGTTTGAGGTAAAAAGATATCAGAATTGATTTCTTCCGCTTCAAATCAACTATTTCGATCAATTTCCATTTAATCAGTTCCTTTTCAATCACTCTAAAAGGTAACAATTTTTCTAACATTTTATTTGAGAAAAGCACGCATTATTCGATATATTTTATTTTATTCGATAGAAATTATTATCAAATTATCATTAATCGTCGCAACATTCACTGATAATTGATTGTTACATATATTTTTTTAATATTTTTTTTTCTATTTCAGAACATTTGCAATTTTTGTTTTTAAAGTTAAAGTTAAAAAGAAAACTTTTTGTAATTCTTCCTCCGTAGATGTGAGGAAGTACTTCAATTTACGATATCTAATGGCTTTACGCTTCAAAAGGAAAGAAAAAGCAAAATATGCAAAAGAAAATATTATCTGAAAAATTCGCTCAAAATTTTCATCTAACAACCTAATTATTTCTAAGTTAATTTGGCTCTTGCCGTATTTATTTACTTATTCATTAATTCATTCACCGAGCTATCTAACCGCCAATATATTAAAATATAGAATTAAAACATACACTTAAATTTCAGTCTGTTCTGTTTCCAAACTAAATTTGTTAATTTTTTACGGCAGCCGAAATTTATTTAATTTTTGATTGCTAACTCTTGACCTTTGTGAGAATAAAAAGTAAGAGATTTTTACTAATAGATGATGATCGAATCACTAATTTCGATGGTTCGGTATTTATCACCGAAACAGGACGATGATGCCACTGATCGGTTGCATTACCTTTATAGCAGTAATCTTCTGCTTGCATCTGCTGTATTAATAAGTTTCAAGCAATTTGGTGGTCGACCACTCGAATGCATGTTTCCTAGCAAATTTCCTGGATCATGGGAACAAGTGCCTTTTTTGGAATTTAAGAATGATTTTTGCATTTTAAAATTCACGAAATTTTGCTGTGCTGTTAAGGGAAACAATTAGTAATGGCAGAATGATAAATTAAACTGAAAATTTTCCAACGAAAGGATTGGAATTAGTCTAATCAACGCATCCTTTCAGTGCAGTACAACTTATGGCTTTACTAGAATGTCTAGTAATCACAAATTATTACACAAATCAGTTAAATTTATTAAATTAATTTAGGAAATTAGAATTCTCTAAGGTTTTTGTTGAAATTTTTCATAAATTTAAAAATTAGGATTAATTTCTAGTGTTTAGTACGCAGAAAATTATTGTTGGTCACGTGATACGTATTATGTGCAACCGGATGTTCACGTAGCAACATTGAAACAGGAAGAAAGGTATACACCAGAACGGCAATTATCATATTACAAATGGGTACCATTCTTTTTACTTCTGCAAGCGGCATGCTTCCGGGTACCAAGTATTTTCTGGAATTACCTATCGTTTAGTTCAGGTAAACATTGACTTTGTCTTCTAGAGAAATTTATATTCATTTCGCATGCAATTTTTTTGAATGAAATTTATTATTAATTAATTGCTTGATTTTGTTTATTTAAGAAAGTTGCTTCCTTTTTAATTTCAGGGATACGAATTCATGAAATAGTGGAGAAAGCGATGGATCCATCAAATCTTGATGAAAATATCAGAAGTCGAAATATTGAAACATTAACACGTCATATGCAAAATGCGTTGAAATTTCATCGCCGAATTTTTAAGTTCTGATTTGTTCTCGACGTTTAGCCTTTTTGTCTTTCTTGATCTGAATTACTCTCCCTCCAGCAATTTCACTATTTCAATAAAAATCGTAAATTTTCATAGGCGAAAAATTGAAGTTCATAAACGATTGAAAATTTTGAACGTTCGCTATACGGCATTTTTCATATCGCTGATGTATTTGGTTACGAAAACGTTGTATTTAATGAATGCAATTGTACAGCTCTGCGTACTCAACAAGTAAAATAGTTTTTTATTTTTTTCTATTTCAGCAAAAGTTTCAATTTCTTTTTAGCCTCGCATTTTACCCACTCCAATACTGTAATATTCACTCTGTTGACGTGAAGTTGAATGAGATAATATTAGGTGAAATCAAAACGTAATTAAATCTTAAACCATATTATAATTTTTTTCATTCAATTTTAATGAACTATTTAATTATATTTTGTGGAATTCAAAAGAATTTTTCTTTCGGTTGCCGAAAATCTGATCAATGAATTTTAGGTTTTTGCGAACAGATACAAATAGTTGGTACGGTTTTGATGTAATTAGAGATATCATAAATGGTACAGAATGGACAACATCCGGTTACTTTCCCCGTGTTTCAGTGTGCGATTTCACTGTTAGTGCTTGTACGGATAAATATGAAAAGAGAATAACTGATTAACATT
Source organism: Litomosoides brasiliensis (assembly GCA_013365375.1). Lineage (NCBI taxonomy): Eukaryota > Metazoa > Nematoda > Chromadorea > Rhabditida > Onchocercidae > Litomosoides > Litomosoides brasiliensis. The sequence goes on along the minus strand of JABVXW010000247.1, from coordinate 48,203 downwards.
ACAACTGATAACATTAATATCATTCAGGATCTGCTCAGTTTTTCTTCCTGATCTTGTTAACAAAGAAAGAAGAATTTCGGAAATTCATTTCCGAAAGATTTAATGGAATTTTGAATATTTTTTAAGGTACGACAAGTGGGCAACATTCAGGGATATTCTGTTCAATGTGTTTTAGTTATCAATATGTTCAACGAAAAAATATTTGTTTTTCTTTGGTTCTGGTACCTGTTCCTTGTCCTCTGTACTATTTTATCCTTGTCGTATTGGCTCGTTGTTCTCACGTGTCCATGTTTTGGCCGTTGGTTCATTTCACAAAGTTTGGAATTATCTGAAATGAAATTCGATCCTGACAGTAAGTACTGGCTAATAATTACTCTCAAACGTGTTAATTTTTTTCTGTTCCGATAAGGTTTTTTAGAAGAGAGAAAAAAATTAGTAATTGAAGCAGTTATTTCAAGAGAATCCAGTACATACATAAATAACGAACAATCGACCTCTTAATATCCTTCATAATTTAAAATTTTAATTAAATTAATAAAATTTTGTGACACACCCACTCATTAATTTAATTTCATAAATGCTTCAATTACGGCTATTAAACTGATTTATTTAATATTGGAGGATATAGGTATTAATAACACGTTTAAATTTAATTAATTTGTGATGTTTATTGTACTTTTTTCTAGTTTTTTTTGAATTTTAGCTAAAGCAAAAGAAGTAGATCGATTTGTGAGAAGCTACCTACGATGTGATGGCTTATTTGTGTTACGAATGGTTGAAATTCATGCCGGCGTACTGTTCGGCACCGACCTGATACTATCACTTTGGAATGCTTTCTATGAAGTTGAAGAAAAGGTATCTCTTCCTTTTTTTATCCCAAATTCTCTTTTCTCTCTATTTTCCTTTATTTGTAAATTTTTTTCTCCGAAATTTTCTAAAAGTTCTTGCAGGAAAACGGGAGTGTATGTATGTATTTTGTACCTGCGTGCGTGTTTTATACGTGTGTGTGTGTGTGTGTGTGTGTGTGTGTGTGTGTGTGTGTGTGTGTGTGTGTGTGTGTATATAATTAAGAATGGCGGCAGATTTACATTGCACGCAAACTTATTATTTTACATTAAAAAAAACCTTTTTCTTGAACGATTTCGAATTTTGGTGGGGTTTTTAGATTTTTACTTTTACTAATTACAATCATTTAGCTTTCTGAAAGTCGTCGATCAATAGATGATTATAATGAGAATGCTAGTAATTCATTACGAGCCGATTCCTTATTGCATGATGCAACGGTAAACGAGAAATTTATCCGTTTACGGAAACCAATCAAAGAATTAAAATTTGATACTGAAACGGTATTGCTTCCACTGATACCGGAAAATTTAGAAAACGAAAAAGCTGAAGATATATAAACTGATTATTGAAATTATTGTAATATTACATTACATTATGTTATGCTATCAGTGATCTCCTCTTTTCACTTATAAATTTTATCATTTTAAAGTCAGATGAATTTAGAATTTGAATTGAATTTAAGGAAGTTTTGTGTGAACTAGCTGATTTACTTTTCTCTTGTTTTCCATTAAACATTTAATTTTGTGTTAGAAAGACAAATGATTGCAAATTCAACAAAATTATTTTCAAATCTCAATTGGATAACTGAGTTTGCAATGATTTTCTCAATTCAAAGATGGGACAAACTATTTCAAAACTAACTGCAACAAATTTCTCTTTGCAGACAAGTTTATATACCATATCATATGGACTTTTAGGGGGAATTTTGCTCCTAGGCTTCATTTAAATGGCTAGGCTTTAATTAGCACTCCCAGTATCAGGTCCTCAAAATGCAATTTAAACTGTTAAATTCGTGATCTTTCGGTTAACTTTTTTTTCTTTCATAGTTAAACCTTTGATTTTGAACCCTATGTGTACTTTAATTCTATTTTATATTCCCATTAATCAGTGATACTTTGTATTTTGTGCCTTCTTTTTCTAACTGTTAAAGTTTTATTTTAAATTTGACTTATTTCCATTGCTACAAAGAAATATTTTACTTATAATAAAGCGTGACAGTTTTGTTTTTTTTTGAATTTCGTGGTGAGAAAGAACGGCTTTATCAAATTTGCGAAACATCAAATTTTCACTTTCTTTTTTCCCAAATTAATTAATTAGCTTTGTATTTAATTGATGAAGGAATCTTTGGGATTGTGCCTTTCTGTTGCTGTTTTGTAACGGTCCAAATATTATGTTATATTTTTCCTTTCTGTTAATCACAAATAAATAAGTTATAAAGTGTTATTGCATGAAAGTCAAAAGGCAGATCGCATGAGTGTGATTTGTTATGAATCCACGTAGAAAAAATACGTCGTGGAGAAAATACGTCAAGGTTTTTAAACATTACGAGAAATAGTAGTCTGCCGTTTTAGACGTGTTTGAAGAAAGTAAATTTGAAATATATTCATTTGTTTTTAAACAGTACAAAACAGAACTAATTTATTTGAATATCAGCTACCACCCTGGCATGGAACTAAAATTAATAAATCCAACTGTCGGATTGTTTATGGAATAATTCATTGCTACATTATTATATAAGTGACAGAATGCGCCATTATTCTCGTAATAAAGTTTAATTTTTCTTTGATTGCAAAATTCGTTTGATCTGTTACCACCAATGATGACGACGATTATTATTAACTGTAAATTTTCATTCATTTTATTTGCTTCGTTCTATTTTAATCAATTTTGATTTAATTTCAATCCCTTCGTAGATATTACATATCTATTTTATGACATCATATGAAGCGCACATAATTATTCATCCGCTCTTGCTCATTAGTACAGTCTCGATCGATGCATATGCATTCCATTTTATGCTATCAGCGCTAAAGATCTTTTATAATGCACTGAACGTTGCATGTATGCATATGGTTGATTCAGATTTAAATTTTATATTCGAAATTCGATGAGTGAACGCTGTCATTAGTATTATTACCGGAAGGAGTTCAAACTGCTATAGGAAACAGGTTAATGTCGGATTTGAAATGGATTTCATTTGGATATATTTCATGCGGAATTTCTTTCTGCTAACAGGACGATTATCACGTCACATCTATCGAAATCGTGGATAGAAGGAGGGATGGGGGGAGGGGACGGGGTGACATCCGGTTTAACTGTAGATTTTCAATGCTGCTAAATCATTTCATTGCTACAGCCATAAAACTTTAACACACATGTTCAGGTGAGATATCTGGTACTATAGCTTTTTCGGAGACACATCCGATCATTAACCTTTCCATCTTACCTGTCATTTCAGTCAATCTTTTTACTGTTCCAAAAGACTGAGAAAAAGAGAGCGGAACATATCGACCCGCACCTATTTTGTAATGGCAATCATTGTCATTACACTTCCCGCTCTTCCTCTCTCTCTTCCTCTCTTTCTCCCTCTTCTCATTCAATTTATTAACAAATCGCTCTTATGTCTTTATGTCATCAACGGACGTACGTTAGATGAGATGATTCAGTGGGTGGTAGAAGTATTACAGACATGTGATAACCATCAGGTTGTGCATTTTTTTGCTTTGCACGCTTTAGTGCACGCTGTACAAGGATACATCGTTGATAATGCTGCAGTTGGTGACGTAGTCATTTCTTCCCAGAAAGTTCTGATTCAAAGGCCAAAGATTAACTTTTGAGATTTCCTCAGCGTAAAAATTACGCATTCTCAACTTCTCTACGTTTCTAGTATATTTTCTATTCATAGCGTATATACCACTTACACGAGTGTATCATACTGTTCCCGTATGTTGCACATCCGTGTGTATGTGTGTGTCCATGCGTCTGCGTGTGACTGCTATTATACAAAACTGGAATTTGAAACACTGAGGTATTTCGTCACCTCTGAACGCTGTACTGCTTGTCATTACAACCAGTACTACAACAACCGCAACTACTACTTATTGTGTATTTTTTTTGTGTAAATTAAAAATTATCAAAAAAAAAATCATTTGTATAGATTATCAAACTACTATTATTGTTTTTTATTCTTCCATTCCAATTGACGTACGTGTCACCTGTTACATTGTATAAATGAATGTCTGTGATAGTTTCATGTGAAATTATTATAAAATTTTATTTTGAGGTTTATGGTAGATGTGAATTTTGAAATTATTTGAATTTAGTGGCAAAGTTGGAAAAGTTAACGAATGAGATAGGAAAGTCAAAAATTAGCTAATCGAAGAGGGAAAAACCGAAGAGTATGATTTGAAGAAAGCAAATTCTATCCCATACTTTTCTTCTCAGCATTTCTATTCCATCACTTCGTGTATTCCGGATCTCTCTTCCATTATCACGATTATCATCTCATTCCGAATTCTCGACTTGTTCTTCCCGAATTTAGTCAATGATCTTCCTTGATCTTCCTCATTGCTACATTATGTAGTGCCGTTTTTTTTAAAGTAATTTCTGATTTTTTGTCTTTCAATTATTTCTATGCTGGAATTGCTCTAAAACTGTGTTTGTTAGGATTATCACAATGAAATTAATTTGAAATAATCATTTAATATATACATTTCAGGAGACTAATTGGATTGAATCTGAATCTGAATGGATGAGACGGTAGCATTAAATTCATTACCGATAAGCGATCAGGAATGTTCAGATGTATCGGAATCACTTCAGAAGATACCATATGACGTTTGTCCATCAGCATTACAATCTTCAAACTTGTCTCATCATCATTTAACTGTTGCCGATTCGAATACCAATATCTCTATGGAATCGTCCACTGCAAAGTACATTTTTTTTCTAAAATTTAATTTTTCCACCATCAAATTACATAGGGAATTTTTTTTTTGCATTTTCACTACCTTTCCCTCAACATTTTCAAAAACGAAGAAATATTTTAAAAAAAGAAATTGAGTGAAACAGTTTTCCCTTTTTCTTTGACTCTTAATCGTTGTCTCTATCATCATATTCATCTTCCACTTTATATGCGGTATTTTTCTTCTGAATAAAATTTTCAAGAAAAAATTTTTATTAAGTTATTAGGTAGTGTTGCCAGTTAATCATTAATTGATTTAATTTTTATGATGTGAGTATGTGCAGGTATCATCAGGCACATAATGATGTCGTACAATGTTCGACGAATACTAGCAGATGTGAAAAAGAATCGAATTGTGATATATCAGCTGCAACACCACAACAGGTGTGTTTTTGTAATTAAATCGTTAAAGTAGACAGTGCTCAAAATTGACTCAAATTCGAAAATGTTGCACTTTTGAAAAATGTTAATTTTATTTGTGCTGAATAACTGCCTTATCATAGAAGAATCCTTTGTTCAAGAGTCTTTTTGTTCAACAGGAGAAGGGCAGATGTTTTTTATTTCGAATTAATTATTGAAGCTAATTTTAAACTGATTTGAATAGCATAATTAGGAACTTATGTCTCTGTTTTGGGTCAGTGAACTGTAGTGCCTTACTAATATTTAAGAACTGTAATGCCTCATTACACATATGTTATCGGGCAGTACCAGTATTTTATGTAATCGTCATGTAATCGTTTGAAAGACGATTTCAGAGTGGATTGGTTAAATCGAAATTTGAAAAAAAATTTGGAGGATATAGCATAAATGAGTTTGAACAGGTACACTTTGTAATTTCTAAAATGTTGCTAAGCACATATTTGTGATTTTGGCTTGGTGCCGAATGTATAGGAGTATTTATTTGGAAGCAATATAATTTTTTTTTAACTTCAGCTTTTATTTCGTGATACAGAACTTTATCAAATTGCAAAATTCAATAAATCTTCCATTTTCTATTGTTCGCCTCAGCCTTGAAATATTTGGAATGAACTTCTTTATTAATTTGTAAAGATATTTTTTCTAAGAAAATTGTATTTAAAAATAGTTTCACATGTTTTAGTGATAATTATTCAATGACTCTTTCACAATACTGTGGGCGTGTGACATTACTAATTCTAGTCAGTGTCTTACCACATATATTGTTGTAAAACACTAATAACACTGACATTGTCACTCTAAATTTGATTGTAATAGTTCGGTTAAACTTCTATCTTAATGCTCCAGATGTCCACTTAGATGTTCTGTGACATTTTTCAAATTTCAAAATGAAATGCGCTTTTTTTTAAGAAGAACTTCTTCACTTCACTGTCAGTATATTTTTGTTGGACTGTTTTGATGATTTTTGCATTCTTTCGAGAACTGCTTCGAAAGCACGGCATCGAAAAGAATTTTGCAGCTGTTGAAAGACCAGAGCAGAAAGTTAGTACCTTAGTTTTTGTTTAGTTAGTATTTATTAATGGTAGAGGATAGGAGGGTTTTTTTTCTCTTTTCCTTTCTTATCATTTCTTTCCAGATTTCTCGATAATTTTTAGGATTTTGTACCACTTTTCTCAGAATTTGAAGCCATATACGAACGAAACTGCTACATGCGTGTACGAGATGTTTTCGAACGACCAATCACAAGTGTTCCGGGAGCAACTGTAAACCTTCTGGATCGTAGTTCGGAAGATTACAACTGGACTTACAAGTAGGTTTTTATGCTTTTTTGGGTAGGGAGATATTCATTAATGTCCACCTCAGAACCTTCTTTGTTAATATACTTTCCGAAAACCGAAAGGGTACAGGAAAATGAATTAAAAATTGACGAGATAAATAAATTATGCATTTAATTAACGTTTCAAATTTAATAGATACAAAGGAACTGAAACAGAAGTGATTAACGTTGGATCGTATAATTATATGGGATTTGCTGAAACCAACAGCTCGTGTGGAAAAGAAGTAGCAGCAATTATTGATGAGCAAGGATTGTCCACATGTTGCTCCATCCAACAATTAGGTAATATTTTGTATATTACGTCTGGAATTTACAAACATAACAAACATGTTTCATTTAGCCTATTCATTTGTTCCCAATGAAGCATTTAATATTGCATTGGTAAAATGTATCTTTTACTTAAATTTGAGTTAGCTTGATTTGAAGAGGTCATTATTGTAATAAGTACTTGATTGGTCCGAATGGAAAAAGTTTTGGCTGCTGGATCACATTCTAATAATAATTTTATGATGTTAGAAATAGTAATAAATGCAAATACATTTAGGATTTTCAAAGGCACAATATGATTTGGAAAAGCTGGTAGCGGAATTTGTGGGTATGGATGATGCCATATGTTTCAGTATGGGATTTGCTACTAATTCTCTGAACACACCATGTTTAGCTGATGAAGTAATTGTGTTTTTAATTTTAAGTTGTTTTATTTGCTTAACTTTCGAACTCTAATTAGCTCCTTGATGTGATGTGCTGTGGTGAAGTCTCAAGTATTACAGAATTCAATCATAATTAGTGACCAGTTCAATCATGCGTCACTTATTCTGGGCAGTCGAATGTCTGGAGCGACAGTTCGTATCTTCAAACACGACGGTAGTTTTTCGAAATGAAAACGATGGACGATTTTATTTTAAAATTCCGTAGTTAGGGAAAGAATATGCTACACGTGTTCTTTTTTTGTCTGGAATTATATAAATTTTAAAAAATTTTATAATTCAGGCGTCTTTTTAATCTTTCCAAGGATGGACTACAGTAATAAAGATAATGATAATAATAATTAATAATAACAATAAAATAACGAATAATAATATAATAATAATAACAATAATAATAATAATAAATAATGATAAATAATCTGCAGTGAATTTTCGCTCCTGGTTTTCTGAACATATAAATATAAAGAAAACAAATTCGTAAATTCGACATCTAAATTTTTTTTTGTTCCATCTAAATTCGACTTATTTATACCAAGTTATCATTTCTATTTTTGATTTAGCAGCAGATAGTTACCATTAGTGCATTAATTTGTGAATTCTTTTTTCCTTGAAGATATGGCTGATTTGGAAAAAATAATTCGTAGTGCAATTGTTTACGGTAACCGGAAAACGAAGAAACCATTCACTAAAATTCTAATCATTGTGGAAGGAATATATTCCATGGAGGGTTCAATATGCAATTTACCAGCCATTATTGCGCTAAAAAAGAAATACGGTGCTTATGTATACCTTGACGAAGCTCATTCTATCGGTAAATTTCGCTTAATTCCTTTTCAGTGTATTTTGTCATTAACTAAAGACCAACTGTGCTAATATGCATAGTTTTTCTTACAAGATTATCCTGAATAGATTTACTTCAATTACTGTTTTAAGTAACTAAAATTGCATCGTATCTCCTGTAGTTTCTTTTTTTTATTTATAGCTTTTACGTCTGAATTACTTTAGTTTTTTTATCTATGTATTTTAATGCTATGTAGGAGCAATGGGTCCACGTGGACGTGGGGTTGTTGATTATTGGGGTTGTGATCCGCACGATGTTGATATCCTTATGGGAACGTTCACGAAAAGTTTTAGTGCAGCTGGTGGTTATATTGCAGGTAACAAAGTAAGTGTATACTGTTGATATGTTATTCTCACGCTGAGTGTTTTATTTTCGTGTTTTAATACGTTTTAGTAATTTGGCACTTCGAAAGAAGTCGATAAATAAATTACTGTAACTTTATTGTGAAAAAACTCATGATTGTATTCGGAATTTGCTTAATTTCTACAGATCTCAAAAATAAAACTTTATGAAGTTTTATCCATTGACTCATTCATCTTTACCTTTTTGTTCATGAAAATATTGTGGAAAATGTCAAAAACGATGTTTTTTTCCAGCGACTTATAAATTACATACGAGCAAATTCAGCTGCAACTATCTATGCACTTCCGATGTCACCTCCCATTGCGCAGCAGATCATATCATCAATGAAAGTTATGATGGGTCTCGATGGTTCTAATGATGGTAAGCTTTACATGGATACAAATTCGTTTTGATACGTGTGTTTACGTGAGTGTATGAACTTTTTTTTAAACAAACATTTGCGTGTGATAATTAATCAGTAAAAAAGTCATTAACACCTTTCAACGAGAGTTTTTTTTGGGCACCAAGCCTATGTAAATTTATTTCAGGTGAATTGCGAAGGCAACACTTACGGCGTAATACACATTATTTCCGGAAACATCTGAAACGTATGGGTTGCATTGTGTATGGATCTGATGATAGTCCAGTTGTGCCAATTATGCTTTATTATCCTACGAAATGCGGGTTAGGAATTAAATTATAATCAATTTTCAATCAAATATGAATTTCCATTTTTAGTCATTTCTGGATTATTCTTGCGATGTGAGTGGGAATTTCAGATGTTATGTTTAAATGCAGGCACTCATAGGACGTATAATTACTTCCGTGTATCCTACCGTTGAAAATATGTCAATTATTATTCGATATATGATGGTTCAAAATGTTCATTTTCTTTGCATAATTTTCACATAAAACAATATTCGCATTCTAAGACATACGTTTTCAAGGTTTTGGGGTCGCGAAATGCTAAATCGACGCGTAGCAGTTGTAGTTGTTTCGTTCCCAGCAACACATATGACTGAAAGTCGAGTAAGAATTTGCCTTAGTGCTGCTCATTCCAAAGAAATGCTCAACTATGTGTTGGATGCAATCAAAGAGGTTGCTGAAGCAAGCAACATCCTATCATTTCGGATTAAACAGAAATATGCAAATATGGCAATCGAATGGTAATTATGCCTTATCAGACTTCAAGTAGTCGTATTTTCCTCAATGTCCATAACTTTGACAAGTCGCGTCGATGAAATTTTAACTTCCTTTCAAACGTCCAAAAATGAAAGTTAGTCGAAAGGCATTTTGAGAAAAATTATGATATATAATGCATTGGTTTAACCGAACAAATTTCTCAGTGACCCTTCATTTTACTTCGTGTGCACACACAATTTTGAAATGCATGATTATAAATGAAATTTTTGGTAACTTACGTTTATAAAAGACAAATTCTAAAATGCAGAAATTGGTATTTGACAATTGTGTGAAGGCACTACTTACATGGAATTTCGCTTAATATTACTTTTTGGTACCGTGACTTCTATAAACGTCTACGTATGTATTCCATATGCCACATGAAAGACTTGATGTTGATAATATTACCTTGAAAAAAAACAATGATATGATGGTTAATATTCGACATCGGTAAATTAATTACTGCTTTGGTTTTATTTTCAATTCCATATTCATTCCTTTATCGCTCACTACACAAATATACGACATCATAAGGCAACATCATTTTGTTTGTGTTTTTTGGTTATTGTCTCCATTACTGGTAATTTTGTTAAAATGTCGTGGTCCTAAAGAGAATTTTTTGCATTCGTATGACAACATATGATGTAGAAGCTTCACAGAAGTCGAGCGGAATAAGATTCGTAGGATATAACAGTTGAAAGGGTATAAATACAGTGGAAATCACCTTACTCAGTGATATTGCTAACAATTATCGCTTACTGTTAGCAATATCAATGAGTAAGATGATGATTAAAATAAGGAGAACAAATTCAAACAGTCGTAATAAAGAACGAAATATATATGAAAGACACGAAACTCGGAGATACACAGCATCTGTTAGCGATTTTCACTGTATTTGCTTATTCATTGGAAAACATGTAACAAAAACGAAAAAGTATCAATTCATGTATAGCCACTAAGATACAAAGGCATGAATACAGTGGAACAACGCAGTGATTTACTGTCTAGCCTGTTAAAATGAAAAGAAAGGCTGCAAGAAGTAGTGTACTACAATAAACGAACTTTGTTAGCTTCTAGAAGATCAGCTATCGAAGGATATGGGATGAAATGGATGGAACCGGGTGGCAGATCAATGGTTCGGTCTGATAGCAGGTCAGTCATTTCGGGAATCACTGCATGTTCATGTTTATCACTCGTCACTTCGACAATTACCCGTTCAGCGGACATATCAAGTGCAGTAGTCGGTAGACGTTGTAGTGACGGTGGTATTCTTTCCAGGAAATTCGTTTCCATCAAATGACGTTTCATCAACTCGTAACTGCAATTTCAAGAACATTCATGATCGCATAAATATGACTAGCTTGACATTAACGGAAATAATATTACTGCGTTTTTTTTCAATTTTATTTTGACTTACATATTCGTTCGAATATTACTATTCACCAATGGATAAATTACTAACAGTATAAGAAAACAAAGAAAAAACGAAATTAATTATAGTTAATATACGAATGGACGAAGTATACTGAAAATAACAATCTCATTAATCCTACCAATGAACTAATAAAAAATATTTGTAATTATACCGCTCAGCAAAAACTCTTTCAGCTGAGGTAAGCAGACGTGGGGCATTTGTTTTTTCTCGTTCAGCATCCTCATTCTGCAGTACTTCAACATCCTTCTCGATCTGCAAAATAAAATTTTTATGACTTTATTCAGCCGTGTAAACACATACTTCAAAAGGAAGGATCACCAAAAGAAAATCTAAGACCTGAAATCAACGCTTCTAAGTATTGAAAATGTAATTTAGGCTCAACATTTTGCACTGAGTGAACATTGATACCCTTCAGCGCATCAGCAATTGAAATGCTGTGGAGGTGTTCGAGAATTTTTAAATTATAATATTGTCTAACTCTTACACTTCAGTTGCAAGCTTCCCATAATTTCCTCAAATTTGAATTTCAAGAAACTCGAACCTTTTTAAGTCGTACTCTAATATATTCATTGATCATGTAAGCCAAGCGTTGCACTTCCATCTTATGCAAGATAATTTTAAGTGAAGTATGATCCTTACACCTACTAAAATTCTCTTCCATGGATTCTAGTTGATCAACCATTAAATCAACAATAGTTTCCCTAAAAAGGAAGTCTACTGCATCCTTTCTTTTTATACAACATAAATAAAATGCCTTAACTATAGAGTTTAATAAAATACAATTGTGTGAATTTACGAAAGCTTTCGTTGCGACAAATGATCTAGCTTACTTTTATCACGACATATCTGTCACTTACATGTGAGGTAATAACCGTGGTGCACAAATTTCATTTTGCCAAGCAATCGTAATTTCTTTGACAAGTTGAGAAGGTGTAATCGACTCGTCATCATTGTCTTCCACTGTATCTGTTGCCTGTACCTCAGACCTTAGTTCGTCTATCTCTGACGCTATATCATCGTCATTATGCTCCTCCTCCACTGAAAACTGCTGTCCGCTCATTCTTTCTACTTCAGGACAAGCTCCATAATTCTGGCATTCAATGGTCTGAATGTAGGGAAATTGTAGGGCTTTCTGCGAAATCGGCAAATTCTCGCCTGACTTCCAGTAATGTAGCTTGAATTTCCTGAACCAAACACAAACTGAAACATTACCCACGCTCACTTTAGGAACTACCAAGATCTTGACTAAATATTAGTTTACATCATGTTTTGAAAAGACATAGTCAAACACTTCCATGTAATTTTACTTTTAACACATCCAGCGTTTGCGTCCAAGCTGAATAAACAGCACATTACGTTTTTCTTCGCTACTTTTATATTATTTAACAAAGCGATCCATATGACAACAAACACTGTATTTGCAGAACTAAAACCTCGACAAGGGTTTCAATGTGTTACAGAATCGGAACAGCAATATCATCTAAACAGTAACGTAAAAATTAATACGCTAGGAATTATAAAGGAACATGAAGAAAAACAATTTTATTTTTGAAAGATACATACAAATTGAAGGAAATCTTTGCGAAACAATACTAAAAATAATTTTCAAACTGTAAATAAAAAAGCACAGCTTCGTGGCTGTTTCCCTTCCTCCTGTGGTAGTGACTCAAAAGATTAAAAGAATTTTCGCAGCTGCAAATGAAATAATGGTTCGGCCCTTACTCAAACTATATAACAATATTTAATTAAAAATCAGTCATCTTCCTCCTAATTTCTGCAAAAACATACAGTTACTTATTTCCTTGAGAATTTCTTATAACAGTGCTAATTTTTAAATTGTCTTACCTGCAATTTAGATTTGGTGAGTCAAGCACCTACATAACAATCAATAGATCAACATAATAAATTGCAAAGCAACAAATAACGAAAAAAACGATGTCAAACAGCAGTAACGAATTATGACATGATCAAACTTAAAATAATCTCTGCTCGTTATACTCAACCGGATTCATCAACTTACCCCAACCAACCACCCTGACGCATGATGTCATTTAATAATAATAATAATAATAATAATAATAACGAAATAATTTAATAATAATAACCAATGATAATAATAGTTAGTAAATAATAATAATAATTAATAATAATAATATTATAATATAATAATAATAATAATAATAATAATAATAATAATAATAATAATAATAATGATAATAATAATAATAATAATAATAATAATAATAATAATAATCACATAAATACAGGTTAAAGAAGATCCCAGTGTTCCAAACTATTAAATTAATCTATTTTTCTTTGAAGAGGTGGTGGTCCATTCGGTAAAATTTAGAAATATTTCTATATGATTTGCTTATGTGACTTATCAGTTGTTTCCAATTAAAATAATGTCTCACTACTAAATACGTTTTATGACAATCACATAAATTTGGCGATCATTAACGCATTGAATCAAATTACAAAACACCGATTTATTGCTGATTTGACGGCGTTCCCTGATGCATAGGTGGTGTGGCAGCATCCGAGGACTCTACTGATTGAGGAATTGAAGTTGGCGGAGGTGCTTGCTGCCCTTGCGGATGAGCGTAACCACTGGGTGGTGCATACTGTAAATTAGAAGAATAAAATTTTTCGAAACTCTCAAGACTTCATTGACTTACATTTAGTAGTGCAACCATATATACCTGCGGTCCTTGTGGTGGGTAGCCTTGAGGATAACCATAGCTTTGACCTGGTGGTGCGGCTGCTACAGACGTCGGTGGAAAGTTTGACCGCACTGGTTGCCCATAGGCCTGAAACTCAAGACTCCATTACATACAACCTCTCACAAGTCATCGTGACAATCAAAAAAAAGTAGTTATTGTCAAAATTATTTAAACCTACAGGCATTGACTGTTGGTAAGGCGGTCGCTGTGCATATTGCTGCGGATAAGCAGGTCGAGTTCCAGGCTGTCCGTAATATCCCTGTGATGGTGCACTTTGATAACCTAAAGCACGTCAGCAGTATAATAGATGAATAGAAGTAATTCAAACATACCAAAATTTGTTTGTAACATAATGCCTGAGGTCCAGATATGAAAAAAGAATACACAATAGTAAGCAAAGCTGATTAAAATTAAACTGAACTAAGCTGAACATACCTTGTGGAGGATACTGCTGTGGCGAAGTGTTCTGTGTATATTGCGGGTATTGTTGCTGTGGCTGATAACCGCCCTGGGGAGGGTAAGGTTGCTGCTGAGGTGGCGGTTGTTGCTGAGGTGCAACTGGGGTTTGCTGATACTGCTGCTGAGGTGGTGGGGCCTGTTGCTGCTGCTGTGATGGTATTATGTGCTGTTGTGGTTGCACAGTCATCACTTGAGGAACATTCATCGTACCAGCTGTTGAGCTTGGCTGCTGAGGTGGCGGCTGTATAGTCTGGGTAGGTTGCTGGGATTGTGGATGCTGCTGTTGTTGCACCTGAGGTGGTATCGCAGCCATGTTTGCTTGTGATGGTACCGCGGACAAGCCTGTTTGGGGTGGTACTATAGTCATGCTTGGTTGGGGTGGTACAGCAGTCATACTTGACTGAGGCGGTACCGCAGTTATATTTGGTTGCAGTGGCACCGCAGTAATACTTGCTTGCGGTGTCACCGCAGAAGAAGCTGAAACAAGTGCTTGCGATACTTGCGGCATAGTGGCGGATATTCCAGTTGATGCCTCCGAGGTATCCATTTTCTGGGCTAAAACAGAAAATATCAGAATAATGGTTAGAGTGAGATTATATTTGAATACTTAACAAGCACGAAATGGAAATAAATTAGACTGAACGATCTATACATGCTGCCGTACCTAGTGTGCTCTTGTACTACTGAAAAAAAACACTAAAATCTGGTGGTGCTTGAAATAAATTAATAACAAAAAATGACCGCTATCATGAGGCATTTGTGCTTGCATTGATGATAGACCAGCTGGTGGACAAGTGGATGACACAGAGGACGTTGAAACACCCACAGAATGTGAAGGAACTTGCACTTGCTGCTGCGGCTGAGGTGGACCACTAACTTCAAAACCAGGTGGTAAGCTTGGTGGTAGTTGACCTAAAATTTCGATTTTCTGAGGTGGACTGCTACTGCTAACTTCCAAATCAGGTGGCAAGCTTGGCGATAGCTGACCTAACATTTCGATTTCCTGAGTTGGACTGCTAACTTCAAAACCAGGTGGTAAGAAGCTTGGCGATAGCTGACCTATAATTTCGATTTCCTTCAAGTGCGATCGCTATATTTTAAAAGCGAACTTATTTCAATCCATGAATAATACCAGAATTACATATGAATTCTTGCGTTGAAATAAATTGATGCTAAGAACAGCGTAAAAATATTTGCGTCATATGTAATGAAAAAGAAGTGCTGGCTATATCTCAGCATCTCTGACTGAGATATGATCAAAATGACTTCACCCTATCACCACCCCAGGCCCAGAATTCCTGAATTTCAAAAACCTTGCAAATGAACTGAAAATTTACCACCAGCAACAAGCTTTGACTGTGCTTCATGTTTAGCACGTTGTTCAAGATAACGTAATTGATCCATATGAAAAGACTGCCGCTCCAGAATTAGTTGCTGCCGCTGGTATTCAAGCTTCAAATACATAATCAATTATAAATATCCAGATCTTAGCAATTTCAAGTCAAAATTAAATTCAACTTATATCCAATACAGGGTATTCTCAAAATAATCCGCTTAATGCTTACCGCCTCTCGTTCTTTATCCATTATTGCTTCAAGTTCATCAAAGTGACGTAACTTCATTTCCAGTTTCTTCATTTGTGTTTCCACTAACTGAGCAACCAATGACTTGATGCGTCTTTCTTCTATTGCAGCCAGATGCTAAAGTGTACCTTATAAATCAGTGACACCCAATAAACCTATCAGAAATTAGACTTAAATACCGACACAGAAATTCCATTGAACAGCTGTAATATTTACAGTAAACAATAAAATGTCTGTTCACAAAAATAAATATTTGATAATAAATGAGTAATAATTTCAGGAAACTTTTATAAACTCCTAACAAAATATTTTTTTCTAATTCTGTTATTCATATTTGGGAAACTTATATTGAGCAGCCTTTTTAACTAACCTTTGCTTTCACAGCAGCTGCCGCAAGCGCAGCAGCGGCTGCTGTTTGTACTGTTTCCGAAACTTTATTTTTGTTGTCTTTCCGCTTATCATTTGATTCGACTGTTTCTTTGTTTCCTTCCGATAAAGAACTTTTCATTTCTTCAGATTGAACGTCCATTGGTTCTGATTCTCCATCTTTGTCAGCTAAAAGAAAAAATCCAGAAACTTTTGAAAAACATACAAAAAAAGTAATCCGACGTTAAACAATTGTTATCAAATGACTGAAAATTCAAGGCTTACTTTTGTCATCAGCAATTCCAGAAACGCTCAGGCCCGCACTGCCATCAATCTTACCACCTACTGATGCCGCCTCTACATTGAGTGCATGCGCTTCAGCAACTAATGGAGGAACCTCTTCTTTCATTTTCGCGAACTCTTCTTCAAAAAGTCACATTTAAAATCCGGCCAAGACATCGACAAATTAAGAATTATGAGATACAATCTGGCAGCTCTTTTAAAAAACCGTTTTCAAAATCAATCGATATTTTATAAATGTACATGAAAATGATGCGTTGTAAAAACAATTAAAGAACGAGAGGAGACTGAAAGAACAAAAACAGATCAAAATTAAAATTGAATGAATGAAAACTCGAGCTTATGCTATATATTTCCAAGCAGTACCTAATGCAGCTTTTGCAGCTTTCGATGCAACACGTGGATCGACAACAGATGCAAGAAATGCTACCGTCGACATTATTGGATTACCTGCTTGGCTGAACGCCATTGGTTGGTAAGCTAGAGGGCCTGAAACACATTCCATTATTTCGAGAAAATTAAAGACACACGAATTTACTAAAATATAACAAGTAATTAAATTAGGCTGAAATTGTAAAACAACTCAAAATAACAGAATCGGTACCCAACACCTCAGCTTCGGCACCTCCTTCTTCCAGATATGGATCCTGTATAGGCAACTGTAAGAATCGCATAATGCATTCATCCTGTGTACGAGATCCAACATGATCAGCAACCTAAAATGTGGATAAGGAGTATGAAATATTGTTAATCGAGGGAAAGGAAACAGTTATCGACAATTTAAAAACCGCAAAAATTGAAAGTTATAGCTCTAAATAACGCTGTATTCTGCTAACATCCCTTCCCTTTATTTGCATGTCCATAAATTGCATACTTTGTTCCAATCATCTTTGAACATTTCTAAACCTTCCAACAGCAACAACGTTTCCTGGTCAGTCCAATCTCTGTTCGGGGCTGCTCCTCGCATCTGCAACTCCTCCTTCAAAAGCTAATAATGAAATATTGACCAAGAACTTATTACTGCAAATGAGTAACTGAAAAATCTCTGAACCAAGCGCTCTTCCAGCATTTTTTTGAAGCAAACAATCTTATCATAAAGAAGGTAAATTTTTTAGATAAGCATTCACAAATTATATCACCAACCTTCATCGTTGCAAGATGTTTTGCATACATATCAGTTTTTAGACCAGCATCACCTAACTTTTCAATTTTAACCGTTACATTTTCTTCATCTTTTGTGCTTTCATCACCTTTCTCTTTAACTTTTTCTTTTTTTTCTTTTCCTTTTTTTGTCTCGTCACTCTGAAATGCCTCATAAAACTAAGATTCTAAACCGTTATCAATAAATCAATCTCTTTAGACACCATTCATACAAATGGGGTGAATTAAAACGCTTGGCAAACCCTCTGATCAGTACTCAGTGTTCGTACGAATAAAAACGCTTTGTCAATCATAATCGCTCTGAACAGACCGCGATTTTGTCATCATAGAACTCGATCAGAGGTCAAGGCATGTGGCAGACCTTCACATAACAACTATACCACCACACCATCCTCCTATTACGATCCTCCTCCCTTCCCCCGCATTCAACCACTTAGATAAACCCAAATTTTTTTAATTTGGTTTTCTGCCATGCCTAACTGCACGGGTAAGGGAATTTTTCGTGCTCAGAAATTTTTCTTTTGTTTTTTGTTGTTTAAAAAAACTCTGATAAATGAAATAAGAAAATAAGCCTGAACTAATTTACAAATGGAAGAAAGCCTTGCAAGCAAGAACTGAACCTGAGAGAGATTCGGAGTTGGCTGTATAGGTTGAATGCCTATCGGTGTATCTGCTAGTACCATAAAATGGGAGGTACAAGGCGGTGCTACTGGTGCTGGACGTGCTTCTGAATCAACTTGATAGTTTATAAGACCCCACTGCTCCAAAAATGAATGCACTCTATAATGAAATTGTAAAGTCGTAAGCAGTAACCTTAAAACACTTGTTTCACTTGACAGAATACATTCGATTTATATCAAAAGTTTTGAGAAGAAACGGAAACAAAAACAGCAGCTGGAAGTTTGGGAAAAGCAAGAAATTTACTTTCAGAGAATGATTCTACCTATTTCTAGAAATTTTACCCTATTTTATAAAGCAAAAGAAAAAAAATCTGTTCCATTCAACTGTCGAAGATCAAAAACACGGTTCGAAAACTTGCCGTAGTATAGAGCACACATCGCCACCAAGATTTCTTCTGCACGCCGTAGATGATAAATATTCAAAAGGATTCAAACGATATGTGTCAATCATGAAATTACGATACGCCATATATCTATAACAAATTACTTCTACAATTCCAACTGTATCGCAGTTCAATTATTTAAGATCCATTATTAAAAAGCTTCATTTTCCGGCCCGGAAAACAAAGCACTCACTCAACAGACGCGTAAAAACGTTAAACATCAGAGATCTTATTTAATTTTTGAACTAAAGATAATCTTCTAAACATACACTTCTGGTGATTTGCTTTTGTTTCGTCCGTTGAAAAACTCAGGCACTCCACGTTTTTCGATTTGATGAATAGCATTGTAATCAAACCATGCTGCATACGATGGTATAATAATATAGTGCGTTTGTTCGATGACGTTACCATCCTGCAAGTCCCTTATTTTACAGCGCGATAGAGCTGGAAACAGAATGCCCCAACCCTTTCCCTAACATAGGGAAATCAAGCATACTATAGAGTTAGGAAATATGACATGTACATCAGAAAACTGGGGCCTCCCACTAGTCCTTTTTTTGGTAACAGAGGATTTGTCTCAATCAATACAAGATTCATTATCACTGCATAAGTGGGTTAATACTGCGGGTTAATACGCGGACAGTAAACCTCCGGTACCATAAACGGAATGATACTCATACTCCAACTATCTACGACACTGTAATGTCATTAAGGCAATAATGAAATATGTCAATAACCAGTAGTTGACTACCTCTCCTTCCTTGATACCTTCTTCATCCAAATCAGTCAATTTTTGTGACTTTGGTGCAGAATATTCTACATCTTTTTCTTTTCCTAAAAAAATTTTAAATCCATGACAGAATTATTATGTAAGATTGTTGAATCTTGTACCCTAAAAAAACCATTTGATTACTCTCGTCAATTTTACTGAAATAGTTTATTGTAAATTTGCTAAACCTACCTCCGTACGTCCATATTTCGTCTTAAATATCATAAAAAAAAACAAAGGAGTGGGAAGGATGCAGAAACATAGTCCGCTGATGATAGTGTTTCAAAAACAAGTTATAGAATTTTCCACTTTATAGAAAAACAAGCAAGAGAAACCTTTTGGTATCGAAACCATTGTAAGCCCACTTCGGCTGTCTTCTTCATCCTGCACAGAAGTGGAGTCATCTTCCTCTCGCCTGCGTTTCTGTCCACTACAATAGATATACATTTACAAGAAAGTTTAAAACGATCAAACTGTTCAATAATATGTACTTAAAATATGTAGTATGGCCGGATGTCATCCCTTCTGCATTGTGGGCATTCTGAAAGAATTTCAACTATAAAACCACTTCTGTTACGCTATAGGCCGTCCAATCTTAGCAACTCGAACATAGAGTTGTGTATTTCCGGCCTTAGTGAAAAATTTAAAATGAATGACGTTTTTTGGTCATATGCTACGATTCAGAACAGATGTATGATATATAGCAGTTTCGAGTAATGCAGACTTCTAAAAATCTGACGAATGAAAAAGGACTATGCTAGTACAAACATGTTAATTGCAAAAAAAATTTTTTCATTACCTCTTCCGAACAGGAACCTTGCTGCTGGACATGTCCTTGCATAAAATATGATCTAACTTTCACGAATGCTCTAAAATGATCTGTTTCCCGAAAAATCGACACCTCTACAATATAAATTAGATCAAACTAAAAAAAAGATCAAATCGACGAGTCAACTGAGTATAGCAACACACATCTTATGACATTTTAGCATACGTAACAAAGTGCCGTAACAATTATTCCTATACGGCTATCCGTCGCCAATCTCAACATTTCATATCTCTAGCACTAAATAAGTAGAGAATCAATATCCGCAGTTAGACTGCGTCTTGTATTCTACATAAGAAACATCCGAAGGAAAAAACACAAAGAATATCCCAATGACGTTAGTTTTAAGGCACCGCGAGTAACAATGACACCACCAATTTGCCACGATAAATCTATGCTTAAGAAAGTGTTGTCCTGCATAACATTCCCTGCAATCTATCCTACTAATGTACCGCTTGGGATAACCCAAAATGTAACCACGTACCAAACCCACACCCAAGACCCGTTACTTACCACCCAACCCATTCAATCGATTCTAAACCATTGATGTCAAACCGTGAAATTATCGCTACACTATTAACGCGCTACGCAAATTTTTCCTCCTCATTAATATTAGCCTTTAATGTATGTTATCACACATCATATATGTTTAGGAGGCTTTTCCTCATTCTGTTAGTAATCATTCCGATGTAAAGAGAAGTGCCTTCGAAATGAATGTTAAACTTTAGTTGCATCAAAAATTTTGCATATAAATTGCAAACACCGAAGTGTGCAAATAAGCATATCACATAAGTTAAATTGAAATTTGAAAAATTGTGAACGGTTTCTCAACTGCAAAAGATAGAGGCATAACGTTCATATATCAAATACCATGTGAAAGAGCTTCAATTTCCATGTGCAAATGAGTGAAGCAAATGTAATGACGAATTTAACTAGGAGATTTCTAATTAGACGGTCCTAAAATAGGCACGTAAAGTGCTGCTAAAATAATTCATAGACTATAAATTAATTTATTTCAACATAACTGAGCTATTTTTTATAGTTGATTAAGCTTGCGGAAGGTTGGTTCCTTCTTACGCTATCATTCCGAATTAAAAACTTATGAGGCGGATGAATGGTTAAGAGGTAGAGAGACAATTCATTTAAAATGATCAAATTTATAGAGTTTTTTCTCAACGTTAATAAGAATATCAGTGAAATTAATTGATTAAAAGTCAATTATTTGTTTAATCTTTCTAAATAAGAAAAGGCAAATTACTTCACTAATTAATTCCTTTCTACTTTTTCCTTCTTCTTATTTAATTAGATCATCGATTCCATGAATTATCTTCATGATGACATCTTCAGATATTTGAAACGGTTAATAGAAAACGGAGAAAGTAAACATAAGAACTATTCAAATCTGAAATGGGAACCAATTTCAATGTAAAGAACAATTCTTTTCAAAAGGTTTAATTATTCCTCTAAAGATGACTGCAATTCATTTATTTTTCCCATACATGGCATGGGAAAAGAGAATGTAATATACTAATTGGTTAATTAATTACTAATCCAATTACTTTGCTGAAACTTTTGAAGCGCTTATTTATGCGAAAGCAAAATTAGTTCGAAATCAGAATGATCAATAAATGAAATGATCGTTGGTGTTTGTTGTTGCATTGATCACTAAGCTAAGTTTAATTAATTTTAAGCATTAAGCAAAATTTTATCATTTCAGAAAACAAATGAGAAATGTGATGTAACCAGTGAGAAGGATAAATTTATTGTTTCAACAAATTCAAAAGCGTATCGATTAAAGAAGTATTTGGGAAAAGGTGGCTATGGAGAAGTTTACGAATGCGTTTCTGAAACTACTAAAAAGTTTAATTAAATTACTTCTAATATATTAAATCTCTAATATTTTCAATCCTAAAATGTTTTAATGTATCACTAAAGGCATATATGCATTTGCATTCATCGATTTAATAACACAAATAAATGTCACTGTTCTTAGCTTAAATTTTAATGGCATCAAATTTGAGTGGAAATACCTGCTAGTACATTGCATTAGTCCCAGCTAATCTAATTCCTTTCATTCGAAATTCATAAGTAAGTGTTATCATGTATTTCCAACAATCGTTGTATGATCGTACAACGATGTGATATCTAAGCTATTCAGTCGCAAACATATTAATAACTCGTTGTTATATGCAAAAGATTAAAGTTAACATTTTGCTAATTCATTCTGTTTGCTCAGAATTTATGCATTGAAAAGAGAAAATGCACTGCGAACAAAAATTCCCAAAGAAATTGAAGTGCTGAAGAGAGCAAATGAGTGTGATTGCAAACAAATTTGCAAATATGTTGATGATGTAAGCTTTCAGTTGAAAGTTATTGATTGATTTCGTAAATTTTAATTTGAGAAGTTTTTTATTTGCGAGAACTTTTATAATACGTTAGCAAGTGGAAAACGGTAATTAAATTAAAACGAAGTGATCACTGATGTAACTGTCGGTGATAACACCCATTAAGCATTTGAAATCATAGGGAAGACAAGATGATTTTGTATTTGTGGTGATGACATTGCTCGGTAAGGATTTGTCAAAATTACGATATGAAAGGAAAAATAGGAATTTTTCAATAAATACTTCAATTCGAGTCGGATTATTGACGCTTTCAGCAATTCGAGAACTCCATGATATTTCCGTTATTTCAAGGTTAATTAATTTCTTACTTTTCCTTCCTTCGGATTTTTTTTAGTGGCAAAAGTATATTAATTTCATTTACTTTAATACTTAAATTAAAACAAACTAAGTGTGTTCTTCAAAATAAACTCTTTACGGATTTTCAATTCATATTATGGAAAATTATTATTCTACCAATTAAACCTTCCAAATGCACCTTCGAAGTGTTGCATCGATTTTCCTCATTTCGATTTGCTGGCATCTTCAGTTATGATTATATATAAATTCCTGAAAGAAACTTTCATTACTGTCTCTCTTCAAACATTTCATTTCATTGGATTTGTATTTATACAATTTGAAACTTTAATATTTTATTCTAAAATGTGCAATTCTTGACATATTAAATTCTACTGTTCAATTAAGATGTAAATTATAGGGATATTAAACCAAGTAATTTTGCATTGGGTATTAGCAGGGAATGCAGGAATATTTATATTTTTGATTTTGGACTCTCGCGATTTTATAGAAATCAGGTATTCTGTTGAGATTTTAAATTCCGATTTTTTTTGCTTTCAGTTCAAAGTTAAGATTTTCACTTTTGCTCAACAATATTATTTGCTGAAAACTGCAGGATGGATCGATCTTACCTGTAAAATACCGTTCGATTTTTCGTGGAACAACACGATATGCTTCACTGCGAGCACATCAGAAGCTTGAACTTGGTTTCTTCTTTCATCCATCCATCAGTTCATCTAATTTTTATATTAAATGATTACACTATTTTATTTCAGGTCGACGAGATGATTTGGAATCATGGCTATATGTTATGGTTGAATTATCCAGTGGTACTTTACCGTGGAGGACACCGAAAAGTAGCCGTTTATCTTTTAACTTTATTATATATCTAGAGTAAATTCTAAAAAATGCCTTCACATGCGCAACACGCATATATCATGCAGTAACTAATGGGATAGACAGTTTGCAAGTTTATTAATTAGGATTTAAATGAAAAATGACGCTACAGTAATCATTAATTATAAGCATTTCTATTAATGAAAATAAAAAATTGAATGAGGCACAAAATAAAATTAAATAAAAGTTCCAACAAGCACTATACAGTTCCAAATTCATATTATCTAAAACCGAAATGTTTTGAATATCATCATTTTTCAAAGACCCATCGATTAATCAAGTAGTCTGTCTTCCATCAGTCGTTAAGAAGTTTTCGCTGATTTCTTTTGTAATATATAAATCATCTCGAGCAATATAGTTTCCTTTATCTATACTTTTACAGTAATTCTAATTTTAAATTGTTTACATTGAAGTGATGCAAGAAAAGAAAAATCAGCTGAAGGAGCAGGTATATCGAGCTAAATTACGGATTCGATTGGGTGATGAGCGAAAGAAGTTCTTCAGAAATTCACTTCCCATTCTTGATTATATATTCATGATGATTGATGAACTCGGTTTTGAAGCTAGTCCACCATACGAACAAATCCAGTACATGTTTGAAAAAGTTAATGTTTCTTGTGATAAGTGGGCAGTTTTCTCTCAAAGGCTATTTGGAACCTTGAAAAGAGTTAAGTTCATTGGAGATGTGGTAATAACACGGGCCGTAGTGCTAGAACAAACATCACAGCAAAGAGTTAACCGTTAGTGCATATTAAGACTTCCTGATTTATAGCTTTACTGATAATATAATTCACGGCACATACGATTAGCATTTCCCACGAAGGATGTTCACTCAACATGCCGAATCGGCTCTTCGACTTCCAGATATCTAGCGCATTCTGTTTAATTACAGTTAATGCTTGAAACAAATGTAAGATGGGACGATATTTATGACTGGGAAGAGACTGGGACGATACTATCCAAGCAAACGATGTCTGTGGACAGAGCCACGTCAACATCGGTTGCTATGGCCACTTATTCCAGGAGTCGATCGGTATTACTTCAGGTCGCTACGGCAACACCTACGGCTTCGACAGAATCATCCTCACTGTTGGCGAACATTAATATCGAATAACCACGCAAAATCTTGTCCATTTATATGCATTGATGAATATTGAACAACAGTGTTCGTACTGGTCTCGATATAGTTTTTTATTCTATATAATAATGAATTTCACTCCGTTTACAAAAATTAATACATTTTCAGCTGCACTACAAAGCTTTAACGAAGAATTCATTTACCAAGATATAATTAAAATCAGCCTTTTATATAAAGAATGAAAGAACAAAATATGACCTCTCAATACTATTCAACATTTTTTTACAGAAAATCTACTTTATGATCAAATACCTGAGAAGATTGCAACTTAGAGTCAATTTCTGATATATGCGCATTGAGCAGGGCAATCGTTTTATGTTGATCTTCGACTTCTTCTTTAAGCTGTGCCATCCGTTCCTATGGGTTACAATTTTTCAATAATCATTCAATCACTTTCAGTAATTCTCTTCTTTTGAATTGTTACATAAATTCACCAAGAGTAGCATAAACATTTCGCTGACACATGCAATAGTAATGATTGAGTGATGGTAAATTATATTTCTACAGTACCTTAACAAAGCCAGGAACTGAAAAGGCATTTATGATTCCATCAAATTCCTCTGAGAAGCATGAACTTGATGGAATTAAAGCAAAAAAGTAAATATATCATATGACAACCAGAATTTAGTATAGTCTGATAAAACATGGCATGGCAAAAATAGCATTAAAACTTACCATTAGAGCTTGATGATTCGCTAAGTATGCTTTTGCATCACCATTGAATTTATCCAAAATAGTCTGTCGCTTAACTGATAAATGTTCAATTTCTTTTAACTGAAAGGCGTTATCACGAAATGTTTTTATATAAAAAATACATTTGTTAGTTCCGACGCCACAAAATATTTATATAAAAAATACATTTGTTAGTTCCAACGCCACAAGATACAAGACAAGTTGATCAAAACTTGCAAAGTAGAACTGTATAATGTAAATGTATTGGAAAAAAATTTTCGAAGAAAAATATGAGAACTACCATTTCTTGATAGTTATTCAGTTCCTGCAATTCTTCCGGGTCTATTATTCCTGAAAATCCGACAAGAAAAAATTATCCCAACTTTTCAAAATGTCCAAATAAGGCAAAAATCTGTCGCAGATCTAAATGTACTAATAAACTTGCCATTGATGTATTCATATTGTTTATTTAAAGAAGAGAATTTCTTCACAACATCATCTTCCATTTCTTGCATTATTCTTTTAGCTTCCATTAATTCCTCAACTAAAAAAGTAGATGAATCATCCAAAACGATATTTTCACAGTAATGATTCCTTGTCTATTTGCAAATTAGCTCCGAAAATCTGGAAGTTGTCATTCTATAAGCAATCAAAAAATACTGGTATATCCAAATGCAATAAGCACCTCTTATTGCAAACTGTTTGATCTATCAAAATAATTTAGATTAAACTCCAAGAAATTACACCGGTTCTCCTTAATCAAGTTTTTAGCCTTAGTTTTTCTCGACTTTTTCATGAATGTGTTCCATAACTTTTTAATTGTCATTCATCCGCTACTATTTTTTCACATAGCAATGAGAAAGAAAGTGATCGAAATCTCATTAAACGGTGAAATTAATATCTGAAAAATGAAAGACTAACCGGCTTCAACATGCGCTTTATCTTGCCATTGAGCACGCATCAAATTCAGTTGGAGTTGATGTAACAGGTAATCTCTTACTAAATTCTCATTTCTTGCCTCATCCTCCACGTCGTCAACACTCACCATCGGATCACTCATTTACGACTCTAAAAAACAAGTCCTATCATCGACTAATAAACAATGGAACAAACAGACATCACAAATGAAGCATTAAAAAGCAGTAGTAATTTTGGAAATATTATAAATGAACTGACAATCAAGTGTGCACTTACAATTGTGATCTTAAAAATTGCGATAGATATATGATAACCACCAAGTAAATTTTATGCGTGGTCAATTCTATGTGCACATACGCAAGCATATTCACGTATGTGTAGCTATGCAGACTTGAGGTGTGCGTCTAAAATGCTTATGGATAAATAGTTAGAATATGTATATTGATATTTGCAGAGACTTGTGAATAGATTTAATTACGTCTGTAAGAGGTATACATGTATATATGTGTAGGCGTGTGTGGGTGTTACGCAAAGATGAATTCTTGTAGAAATATAATAAAATGAAATGATCGAAAATGACGGGTGAACATCAACAGATCAATGAAGTATAAAATGGAATGAAGCAAAGATGGACAAAACCCCACACCTCACCCCGAGACCTCCCTGCCTTTCGTGACTTCTACGCATTCACTCTTCAAACACTGTTCTGCGTCCGCGTGCGGAAGTCTTCGTGCTGAGAGACACTGTGGCTCAATATGCCAGCGCGAAAATTTGCATTTTAATTTTAGTCATTTCCGTGCGGCGTAGAACTATCATTGTTTGCTGGCTTATTTCATTCTGTTTTGTATTATCCTTAAATTATTTAGGAAGTAATGCTGACATGTCCAATATGTGGCATCAAAACGTAGAGAAGTGAGGAATAGATCTTTTTCATTTTCCCTAAATTAATTCTGTGGTGCTTTGCAAGAACGATAGAAGCGTCCGGGTGCTAGTCCTACTATTAACCACATCACTGGTTTTAATTTCTAAACACCATTAACTTTTCGTACTGCGATATTTTGTTACCTTTGAGTATTTGTTTAACTTTATAGATATGTACCTTTTTAAGACGTCATATAAAAGTTCAATTATAGCTATGATAGAAAAAGGAATGAAAGATATGTAATAGAAGTGAAGATCTTGATTTTTGCTAATGACGATATTATGTTTCAGGAAAAATGTACCGTAATGAAACCCTTCAGTTAGAGGGCGATTCAATATGGGGTAGGATAACGTTGTTACTCAGTTCACTGATAGGTCGGCAGTGTACCGCTTCAGAACGTGCCCAATTTTACGAAGATATACTGTTGAGGTCGCTTAAAAAGCAAGAAGAGGTAAAATTTTCGTCCTTGAAACTAAAACAAATTTTACAAGATGGCAGCTTCTAGAAAACTGGATAGTGCTGAAGTAAGTTTGGGCTGTAAATGAAGACATAAGGTGGCATATTCGGAAATCGGAATTTTTCGCCGAGTTTACATTCATTTTCTTTCCTATATCTTGGCAGACAGTTCTTTTTCCTATGAGATCTGTTGATTCCTTATCGCTATACATTAGTTTCAGGAAATTACTCCTCAGTCTATGATCGATAAAGCCGTAGTTTTACTTGACGAAGAAAGTGACGGATATCGGTCCAAGAAATTGGTTTCACTCATACGTATGTTTTATGACCTTCTTGAATGTTTCTTGGATGTCGACAACCTCTAGAAGCGTGGTTAAATTTTAAACAGCATGGTTAAATTTTCTTTGAAGAAACATGCTGTACTAAATGATAGCAGAATCTACTTCATCTATTTTTTGTCATGACACTGTTGTTGGCAATCAAGGAAGTACTGGTTTGCTACTCAGTAAGACTGATCTTTCTACATTTGTGGTCAAATGCCTACTAGAACTGAATGGAATTAATTTAAGGTAAGCTTCGTCAGGTAACTGATTCGAGTGAGGAGATAATATGTTTCCTACTGCTTTTGTCAAGAATTGGTAATAATTACGCCGATAAAAATCAAACCGAGCCTTCGCATTGTTCCGGATATGAAATACTTAGTACCTGGAAACGAACTGTCAATAACCGTTTCCCGATTTCAATTGTAAATGAATTATTTTGTCTCTGATTCTCTCAGATCGATTTATTTGCAATCGATTATCATAAAATCAGTCGCTGCTACAAGTGATGCAAAATACATTGTATTTTTTGAACCATTTAGATATCGGAGAATGACACTGTTACCTCCAAAAGGCCTTTTGCTGATCGTACAAAT
This sequence comes from Litomosoides brasiliensis, assembly GCA_013365375.1. Taxonomy (NCBI): domain Eukaryota; kingdom Metazoa; phylum Nematoda; class Chromadorea; order Rhabditida; family Onchocercidae; genus Litomosoides; species Litomosoides brasiliensis. Next base: position 19,286 of record JABVXW010000247.1, on the reverse strand, counting down.
TTGTCATTTATCGTCTACGAGGTAAATAAGTGACTGCAAATTTTTGATTTTCCGCTCTAAATTTGTTTTCCATTTCAATTAAGAATTTTGAAGTTAAATAATGAAATATTTACTGAAATATAGTAATGAAATATTCAGTCGCCTTACGAAGACAGCAAGGGGGTCCCGATTCAATATCAAACATGTTGTGGTGACGATAAAACAGTAAGAATCGGTATGATTGGCTTCAATGTACATCATAAAAAGTTATTTGCACAGTTCTGAGTTTTAAAACCTTTTTTTTGACACTTCATCTTAGCAGTTTACCTAGCAATTGCTAAAATATAAACTACAATAAAGCGATTGAAAAATTTTACATTTAGATACAAATATTTCGAAAAGCTTTAGAAGTTATGAAAAGCTTCGGAGCGTTATCATCGATGGAAGAGGACGTATACATCCCCGAGCATGTGATCCAGAATTGCGCAGCTTATCTAAATTAAGAATTGGAGATGTATTTTACATAGTAATTTTCAAATTATATATTCTTGAAATTTCTAAAATTCCAGTTTACTATATCACAGCTAGTTCTAAAGTGACCTCCTCCAATTTTCACAAAAAAATTTAAAAAGAGTAGAAAATGTTCAGTACAGAATCCTTAGGAGGAGTGAAACGCAACGAAAAATCGATAATTATTTTATTTTAGATTTCATGGCGTGAATATCTCAGATGTTTATCACATGTATTAATGGGTAAAGAATCAATTTTATTTCGTAGAAATGCCGTAAGTCGCATCCTAAATCCTTCACAGTATGCAGAATTGTCTCACATCTTGCTGTTTATGTCTGATCTAAGTCATAATTAATGGATTATGTTTTCGACTATTGCGACAGTGTTTAAGTGAAAAGTTTACTTTTTTGAAGTTGATTGCGGTACTGTTTTTTCCCACTCCTTCAGATCCCTTCTTCCGTGATGTGGAATTTTTTTCATTTTAAAGGTCCTGCATTTTTCCATAAGGTAGGGCAATTCAGTTTTTCAGGATGGATTTTTTAGCATTTCTAAAAAATATAAGATATTTTTGGAATTGGAAGATGTCAATTTGTTGCCGCGGCTGGCACTACCATTTCTCAAGTTTGCTAACAGGTTACTGTGCAAGCTTTATTTGCCTTAAATTTCAAATATCAAGCTGAGCAAGAATCCATTTTTTGTCATTTTAGATAGATTGTCTTTTTTATTTGGTTCTTTTTAACGGCCTCAGATGCAATGTAGGAAGAAAAGACTACCGAAATATATGTAATCTACGTTTTCTGAGATTGAGTAGTGGCTCGAACTACAAACAATTGCCATTGAAAACATTCAAGTATTTTACTTATTGTTGAAAATATTTTTGCAGGTTAGACCAATAATCCTTTTTAGATTATTTACTTTGGAACAATTCCTTCGCGATTCCGATTTTGTAGAAGACTCGTCAATGTTGGACTCTAAAATTCAGGAAAATGCAACTAAAGCTTTGTTGAATGTGAAGTTATGCGCCTCTGAACACTTGTGGAAATTCCGGTTGGAAATTTGAGGAAATTTTACGGAGCTGATTTTTGTGAAACTATGGAAAATAATTTTTAATTCCGGTCGGAGCTAATTGTATTTTTTATTTGACAGATAAATCTGCAGAACTGCTCTGTTTTCGGTGGCAACTGGGAAAATGGATTTTGATCCAATTCATGAGTTGTACTTTTCATTTAGTGATGAAGTTAGGCACTGTGTCGATGATGAAGAATATGATAGCGAAAGTATTAGAAGATCGTTGCGAAAACTTCTTAATATGTGCAACCTTTTCAACCATTTTGTCGATGTAGTTCTCCACGTACAAACTACTGGTGTGCGAGATGTAAGTTCCCAGTTTACATTTAAACATGTTAAACGAGCAAATCTTTTATCTGTCTATTTTTGTCTATTTAACGAGTTAATAACCTTTTTGAATCTTACAGACAAATACATTGTTAAATATTTTTCACACTGTAAAAATTACGAAAGGACGACTGGTACCAGCAGTTAGAGAATTTTGTAATGATGTCCTTGTCGCGCTTCTCCGACACTATGCTGAGTAAGCGATTTCCGACTTTATTTTGCAAAGAAAATACGATTTCCTCTTGAAATCTATTGAACATAAATTTGAAAGTATCTACAAGTGTTTTTTAATTCTTCTATATTATTAAGATTGTTGTTTTGTGTTTTTTGTATTAGTTTTTCCTTTCTTGACTTTGTGTTTCAAAAGCTTTTGCAGATGTGTCATGCTTTGGCTGGCGGAAGGTAAAGCAAATCCACGCGATGGTGTTTTTTCTTTCTCGGAAACGGATGCTGAAATACTGCAATGGACAGGTATGCAAGTGATTTGACATTTTTTTGAATTTGTTGATTTACTTTGTGAAGTTGCAACTTGAGGGAATTTAATACGTCACCTACAACTAGACTCTAGCAGTGTAGCAGTGATTATGCATTTTTGACTTCTTAAGCTTACAATGTTTTTTTATTAGTTTCTGGAGAAAAGAAATCTATCGATCTAGAAGCGTCAATGCTCATCGCCAAAAATTTTACCAACGTATGGCTGTCCGAGGGAAAATTCCAAAAATTAATACTGGCTTGGCCAAATTTAAAACAAATGGTTCCTGAGGAATCGAACTACGTTACTGTTGTTAGTCATTCCTTTATAGAGAATACGACGTAATTGAATGATTTACGTAAGCTAATGATGGATCTTTTACTGTAAGTTGCATTCTTGTTCAGCTTCAGGACAGCGCTAAGTCCAGGAGAAAGGAGAAGGTGAGCTTGTGGTTTGAGTATTTCTCTACTCATTTCACTAAGCTGGTTGTACTGGATGTTTTATGAAAGTCCAGAGAGATTTAAAGATATGAATGAAGAGCGTGCTGAAGAAAAATAATTGTTTTTCAGAATAAATTAATAAATGAATTATCGGGAGAAGAAATTCGGGAGGCTATAAGCTCAGATTTGTTGGGTGCGGTGGGATCATTTTTGGACTTCCACTTCCGGTAAGCTATATATAAAGGACAGAATTTTTCAGTAATTTTTGTGTTGTTAGTTGTTTCTGGCTATGTTAGTTGTTTTAGTTATTTTATATATACTGGTTAATCCTAAAAAATGTTGGCAGCTAAAAACATTTGACTTTGATTTCTACGGCACGAATACTTGTTTTAACAAAAATTTTTCAAATTCTCTTCATTTAGAAAAGTTTATCTTTCGCAGCATGCCGTGCTTACGCGTTGTTGTATAATCAACAACTTTAAACAAACTGCGAAGCTTCTTCGAGATTTCTATTTGTGTAACGATGAATATATAACAGAAATTTTCGTGAGGTTATCTAGTTTGTCCTTCTTGTTGCTTAAGTTGTTACTTAAATACTAGAAATATGCATCAATTACTTCATTGCTTAAATTTTTGTTTTGTGGCATAAACTGGACCGTTGAATATGATCGTGCTCGAGCTTCCCTTCGAATAATTTCAGCGTTTTATTAAATGAAGAAAATGCTTTGGATTTGGGTTCCAAATCTGGAAGTTATCAGAATTTCCTGCTCGATCAGGTGACAGATTATCTTTTATCCAAAAATTACTCTTCAATTCTTGTACATGGATTTTCACAACTAACAAGTAAGTTGTATAACTTTAAATGAATTTATTAGATAAAACGGTATGAACTGGTATACAGTGTTTAGTCATCCTATTTTGTTATTATCTCAATAATTTCTGAACAGCAATGCTAATGTTTAGAAATTTTATTTATCTACTTAAGGCACATTGGACGATGAGCTGAAAATACATTACAAACCGTCATTTCCGTTAAATATCATTTTTGCTCCATCAATTTTAACGAATTATGAGCGTATTTGGGATTTATTATTGAGAATTACGGTGGAATGTGAAGCTTTGGAGGTTAATGCTTTCATCTTCGAATTATTTCCAAGTTCTAAGAGGTCAAAATTTTTAAATTTGACCCTTGAATGAGTAGTTGATTACTGCCACTATACAAGTAGTGCTAACCGTACAACCGATTGAAGCGCTTAATCTGTCAATGAATGCTTTAACAACGTGCAATTTCTTTTCAATAGCTGTTTGTTACGTGGCTACATCTTATCACTTTTATTATCACGAAAGCGGTGCATAAACTGCACTGATTCCCGTAGCTTTGTTGCAGAAAATGATGGTCCAGAAAACTCGTATTTATAGCATTGCATTGATGCAAATGCGAATGTGGAATTTCGTTCGAGCAATGCGTTGTTTTTTCCACGAACAGATAAGGCACATAATTGTGACCGAATATCAGGTTTTATATGACGTTTTCCAATTCATTTACTGTAATTAAGGAGCGAAAATAAGAAATGAACTGTTTCACTGTAAGTATTTATTTTCATACTAAGTATCTAATGTTAAGAAGAATTTGGATGAGATCAAGACAATTGGAGAAGCTTTCCAACTGCACAGGTAAGTGTATTTTAATTCGTCAGTTTTTTATCTTCAATTGAAATCATAAAATTAATTATCTGTGGGTTTAAAATTTAAGAAGGCGGCTCAATTTTTTATACCATCCTTTTAACAGTATAAAAAGTTTGTTAAATATCTTAAATCTTAATGTACGACTCCAATCATATAATCGGCTAAAGCAGTTGCATAAAACCATATTTATGTGGAATGTACTTAAATCTATGCCATACTTTGATTATTGCTCATTTACATGCAAATTTTTAGACGATTTGTGAAAAAATTGTATCAGCATTGTCTTCTGGATCGAAAGCATGCGAGGTTATGGAATGTATTGGATGAATGTTTGGTATTAGTTACTAAATATCGCCGTTGCAGTGCAGAATCATTCAATATGCTGAGTATATTTAAAATTTTCAATGGGTTTCACAGCAATGTAGATTTATTTTGCAATGGTAAGGGTATCCTTTTTCTCTAGACGTTTATAAATGTTTCTTATTTTGTCGTTATTAAAAACTGTGTGTCAAAAAATACTGAAGAGAAGAATGAAATACTGGAAAATTTGTTCTCAGTATTTCATTCATTTGAATTCGTGTTTTTTTTTTAGTATTTAAATGTCCTTTTATTTATTTTTTTAATATACTTAAAAGTACACAAAGCGGTGGTTACGAATTTCCACATGATATTGTATCACTGAAATTTAGGCCATTTGACATTTTTTCATAACTGTTATATGCTTATATTATTATTATAAACTTTATTTTATGCATAATAATTTTTGGACTTCAACATGGTCTAGTATTCGCTGCAACTAAATTTCCACTTATTTAAATTTAAAAAGATTATGTCTAATAACTTGAAGGATTAAAAGAAATAACTTCTGACAAGTGGATCTAACTGTATTAATGAGAAATTAAACATGAAAATAAATGACGACTTCATAATTGAAGTTTGTTTACGAACATAGAAGTTAATCTAAAAATTTAAGACTGGCAAAGGAAAGGAAAAGTGAAGTGGTAATTCTTATCTCAAAAAGTCTCCGAAATTTGTTCTGTTTTCAGCGGTGAAAAGGACAACAGTTGGTGCTAATTACTGGCTTTCCGATTTATTGCTATTGGCTGATTTTTCCGGCATTTACACTGATCTCCAGGAAGACAAAAATTGAATTCAAATCTAGCAGTCTTAAGCTCACAAAAATATTAATAAAATTAGGCATGAGCATTTTTCTTTGGATGCTGATCTGGCGTGTAAAGTGCTCTACGCATGGTGTTTATATGTATTTCAAAATATAAAATCTTTATTGTTCTAGAACGCATCATAATATGGCCACGTATCAACACGAAACAAATTATCAGATAATAATTTGATGCTGTTGTTGGCACACAAAGTCATTATTTACTCACTTCAATGTTTCAGTGAATTCAAAAAACGCGAGCCAGGATACCTTTATCTCCTTCATATTATGCGTTCTATTTTCGGTCCGTTTGATGTATCTTGTTCATGTAGTGAATGTTCCCATTACTCGTTTTGTGGAACCATCAGTAGTGTGACAAGTAATGTTGAAAGATTGCTTAAAAACGATAATTATTTCTATATTAAGTTCTGGAATTTAAATACTTTAATTTCAATTATGGTTTGTGTAATGTAATGACTACACCAGGATGTCGAGTTAAATCGGTTTTTATCCTCTAAAATTGTTCTTCCTATGCTCTGCGTGTGATGTCTTCTAGTTCCTCTTGCGTTTTATTTTTAAAAGCTATAAATTTCATGATATGCGTGACCATATTCATTTCAATGTAATTGATTTGTTCCTATAGGCTCTTTTCATTACTGCTCTAATGCATGCTTCTCACTTCATTAAGATATTCTAAATGATAGAATTGAATTTTGTGAAACCAATATGAAAGAGATTGCATCGAAATTGTGTGGGATGAGATTTATTACTCAATCTGTTATAGATGATTGAATGGGAACTGAAATTCTTTTGAACTGGTTTATTTTTAGTCTCCCCGAGCAATAACAGAAAGAATGAATCTTCCATTTATAGATATTGCTAGAGTGAATATGAAGGATAATGATACGCAGAGGAAAAAAGATAGGTCAACAAATAGTAATTTGAGCAACAGGATAGTTTTCTTATGTTTCGTTTAGTATTTAGTCGGAGAAATTGCTTGTGGGCCCTTTTTGAACATTGCATTTAAAGTTGGAGGTTTGTGAATTGAACTGCTATAAAATACTTTGACGCAGTTATATTATCGAAACAAACAAGCCTACTGAGAATTTTCTTCGCAATATAATATACAAAATTAAGTAATTAATTCTTAAAGATAGGAGCGCACAAAAATAAAGATAATTTCGGAGTGAGAAACAAATTTAAGAGAAGAGAGCATAGAATGCATATATTTAGCATATTTTAATTAATAGTAGAAACAGACAAAGCGATGCTAATGGAATTTCAAATTCTATGTTACATGCTGTGCTATCGAATATTAACAACCTATCTATTAAATACCTTATTAATTGGTAGAAATTCTCTAACTCAATTTCCTCGGCAAATTTAAAAGTTTTAGTTTGATAAATTTTAAGAAATGTGCCGCCTACCTTAGAAGCCATAACACTAGAGCTCTGGATCACTGATTATGATATATAGGAGCAATTATGATTTTAAAATCTTATGAAATATTGAAGACTCGAATTAAATACTTTTTAAAGAGTCTTTTCTGACAGAAGTTTTTTTCCAAATATTAATCTCAATTCATTTTTAATGGTTTCATCAAATTTTCAAGTGATTAAGTTCTTACTGATAACGTGTAGTACGGATGATTGCAGAGAACAGCAGAAAACATCGAAACATTTCATCCATGATGGGTAACGACATTTTGCACGAAACCTATAACTGAAATTTATTTATTTCAAAATCTTATTACTTTAAATTTAATTCCTTTTGCACGATTTCTATGGGCTTGTAATAATTCACTAATTATTTCATCCCTCAAATAAATAGGACAAAAAAAACCATTTTTGCAACAAATTACTACAAATAATGAATGGTAACAATTGATTAGTTTTATTTTTAAATTTGAAATTATAACATTATTATCATAATAAATGTGATAGAGTGAATGCAACTGAAACAACAACAGCAAGAATAGTCAAGGAAATAGATTTGAAGCTGAACAATGATGAACCGTCTGCGTGATTACAGTAATCATTATCATAACATATACAGTGTTCACTATCACCGGATGACGAAATGCGACAACCAGCTGGTTCTAGCTGATAAATTCTGAAAAAAATTCTCACCAATAATTAATAAAACAATACTCTTTTAATGATTTGAAGAAATAAATTGATGCTCAATGATTAATTTATTGTCTGATTTTTTTTGTTAAATTTATAACAGTTTTGGTTGAGTAATCGTTTAAAGAAATAAAATAATTTTGCAAAATTTAATTGAAAGGATTAAAAGCGCTCTCTAAAAGTAATATATAAGTGCAACGTATTTGGATAAAAGAAATTTATTCAATTGAAATAGCAATTTTGAAATTCTATAATTACTATAGATCGATGAGTTTTCAAAATATAATATAGTTAATTATACCTTGTTGCATATGGCAAACACGTTAAGGCAATTGTATGAATACGTTCAGTATTATAACTTTTCATTCGTATACAACCTACACCATTGCACTCGTTGCAACTGCGTGTTTGTAGACAATCAGCGCCATCATAGCAAACTAAACAGTCTAAAACTTTTTCATTTTTACTTTAATTATCAATATGTTACAACAAATTGACCAGTTATATACATATTAGTTGCTCATTTGTTTTTTCTTTGAAAATAATGACATAACAAAGGTAGATAACCTTTACCTGACGATCTTTAGGTAAAGGAAGAAATATTACTTTTCTCAAAACTTTTGTTTCATACAAGCAACATTTTTAATTATATCTACGAAACACACAAAATTCACATCTTTCGCCTTAACTTATACGTAAGCCAACAAATATTACATTGGCGATAAGCCTAGACATATGCTCATTCCTGAATTCTGCTTCCGTTAATTACCTGCTTTTCTTGTCCGTTTATTGATAAGATCAATTAATGAGCGAAAGTAGTTATGTAATACTAATCCCTTCAGTATCCAAATAAATCTTGCGTAGGTGTATAGTCCCAGAAAGTAATATCTCTTTCTCATCAGGTGGTGAAACGATTTGACAGTGGAAATATGCTACTTTGATGAAGTTGTCATTATAATCATTCTTTCATTCTTCAAACCCTCTGTCTTATATTTTCGTTCCAGTGCACTTATGATATTAAATTCAAAGTATTGAAAATACCTTTGAATGAACAATTTTGGTAGCAAAATTGAAATTTATGAAGTTTTTGTAAAAAATATGATAAAAATTGGAATGTGAAAAACTGCAAAGTGTGTATTCACTCCTAATTAAACAAGGAAAATCTGGTAGTACTGTAAACTTTAATTCAATTCATATGCAGATTAAATTATGAATAACTACAGATTTGAATGTTAAAAATAATGTAATAACTTGTAAGGATGTAAGAGTATAGTCATTGATGGTATTTAAACAAAGAAAGGATTAGATGAGAGGTAATTAAAGAAACTTGAAATTCCCCTTATATCATAGTATCTGTATTTACTTCTATTCTACTACATTTGAGTTCAACCAGCTGATTCAATGTAGGAGTTTATTAAATCCATTATTTTATTTTATAGCGAATAGACAAAACTTACCAACAACTGCTGACTGAATGATAAGCAGAAGTAAGACAATAAGGGTCTTACTGTTCCTATTGATAATTATAGTTGATATTGATAATGATAATAATCGTTGTATCATTGGATGGTGCTCATCGTTTAATATCACGCCTACATGACCTATCTTAAAGACCGGCCGATCCATGCATACATATCTGTAGACTCTACGTCTCACTTCTTGTGATGGTAACTCTTAAGCTTAATTTCTTGTTGCTGATTTGACCGCGTTTCGAATTTTAAGACTGGAAAATAGCAGAATGAGATATTAGAGTAATATATCAGCAAACGTATGTATCCGTTTCCCATGCTACTTTTTTTTGAAAAGGAGAACGGAAATTGTTGCTTACAATTCAAGTCCCGGAAATAGCACAATTTTTTTAGAGTAATAGAAAAGAGAAAAGAATTGAATAGACAGAAATTTGAAATTTTAGACAACAAAACAATAATTTATATTAAGAATACATAGCATAATTGAATGATCTAAGGCTAATTTAAGGCTTTTTGTTAATTATAAAAAGAAATTGGGTTAAAATGGATTTGTGATAGGCCATGAAAAGAAAAGAGTGTCTTATAAATCATTTCAACATTATCACATTCATTCTCCTTTTAGATGCTTTTTGAAGAGTTCGCAAAAGTAATACATGTGAAAACCTTTTTTTGTCAGTTTCTTAAGCTTACATGACAACATAATTCTGCTGCTGTAAATTAGAACACACTTTTTTGTTGAGATATTTTATAGCAATTTTTGTGTCAAAATTTAGGTTACTATGAATAAAACAAGAAAAGAGGAGCAAATGTATTGCTCTTTTCTTGACTAATTCATAGTAATTGGAATTTCGAATTCAAAAAGATCGAAAAATAGGATGAATACAAAATTAACTAATAATTACAGAGGAATTTTGCAGTGCAAAATGAACTGATATCATACTGATATTAGGCGAATTCTTATTGCACCTAAAATGATAATTTGATAAATAAATAAAAATTACGGATGACGAAGAGGATGCTTGTGATTTCAACAGCCGTTTCTTATTTTATACTTCCAGTCTAATTTTATAATTATATATACCTGCAGATATACACTTAAATATGCATAACCATGCATACTACAGTGAGAATTTTGATTTCAGTTAAGAAGCTTTAGATTAAACATATTGAAATCATCAACCTTTCGATAATGTCTTGTACCTTTCAACCAAATAGGCTAATTTTGCATATTAATTCAACTAAGTAAATTTAAATAGTGTATAAATGATAACAAAGTGGAAATATTCATGACCTTAAGTGTAACTACGTATAATATGCGTGTATAGACGATGTAATATTATAGTATGACTGACAATTAAAGTATTCCGTTATGGGATGATTGTTGAAAAGAATTATATGCAGGAGATATCGTTGATAGAAAGATGTGCATTCATTGCGTTTCATTTGATGATGATTACCTTAAAGACATGAATCGGCCAAATTCTCTTTTCTAACTTTCCGTTTAACTCCTCAATGATTGGAGAGGCCTTTCTCATGCTTTCAAACTTTGTAATGCTTTAACTCTTCACTTGTTCTTATTCCTCTATAAACAATGAGAAATATTTACCAGCTATAATGAAACAGTATAGGTTAGCCTAATCCTAATCTTTGTTGTTATCCTATTTACCTTCTCTTTCTCTCTCTCTCCCTCTCTCTCTCTTTCTTACCCTCTTTATTAGGATGATATAAATAAAATGAGTAGGAGATACTAGTGTTTACAGATATCACTATTACTACAGCTACATTAACGACTCTTACGCGTATCTGCATTTCAATTATTTTTTTTTCTGATAATTATGTGGATTTGCGGATAATTCAAATTACACATAAATAACCTGCGTTTAAAAAAATGTTAAAATAATAAAAAAATTAAATGAAAGAATGAAAGAATTAACTGTCAATATAGAACTGAAATGAATCAATGAAAAGAAAAGGAAATGATTTCATCGATTACTTATTTAGTTGAAAATTTAAACGATCGTAGTAACGATAACGTTGACTGAATGGAAATAAGATAATTAGGGTGAATGAATGGGCGTGCATGAATGAATGCATGCCTCAATGCATTCATTCAATTCTTTTTAAAATTCAAACCATTTAAGCATTTTAATTTTGCATCAACACAAACGAAATATGCCTAATTCAGCAAATTCAAAACCACTACGTTTGTGATTTGCTGAAAATTTCAAAAAAGGGGAAATATTTGATACCTTAAATCTTAGAAAATAATTTTTTCTTTATTTGCCTTTTTTCTTTATTTTCCTTTCTTATGCTTTATAAAATAGATACTGGAAGAATAACTTCTCAATCATTTCCAAAATAGTTGTCTGAAATTTAGCAGCAAAGAAATGATTACGGTAGCAATAAATGGTAAAAAATAATCATTTATATGCTGCATTATTGTAGTATAAATTACGTTCATTGGACAATAAAGATATTTCTGATATAAAATAGAACTGATACTGATCATATCAATCACTACACATACTATGTTGTTTGTGCTATCATTATTCTGTGTGATACAATGGTTGTCATTACTGCTATTATCATTGCTATTATTATCGCTATCGGTGCTGCCACTATCATCACTGTCATTACTTTGATATTTAGAAAGTATATTTCATTGTATGACGAATTATTGTTTCAGTAATATTTTACTTCTTTTTCCGTGATTGCTTCTCAAATGTACTCTCTTATCTGAGTTACTGTGAAACTATCATCAAATTCGGAATAATTTTTGCTGCTTCTTAAATAGTACCGACTCCCAAAGCCCGTTGTAATAACATTTGAAATGAGGAAATAAATCTATCATGTGCTCTAACCATACACACCTTCCATGGAAATAAAGTGCAGAAACAATTTATAATATTTTGCACTACATTATTCAATAAAGGTGTAAAGATAACAAATATGCTAAAGGTAAAGTGTCAAATATCTAACTGTACTACAAGCAGATCATACTTTTGGCAATGAAATATATATATTATCGTTAAAAGTAGTCATTCTCATTACAGAAGTTGACACTAATAATTTCCCAGAAGCATTAAAAGGTTAACTCCAATGAAAAAAACTGATTTTAAGCTATTTTAAAATCTACTTGATAGTATGAATTCGAGATAAAGATATAACATTGTAATAAAAGAGATCTGAGGAGGGAAAAAAGAACGCAGGGAATTCCCAAAATTTCACTAAGAGATAATATCATACCATTTTTTCTACTTAGCATTCTGTCATTTGAAATGATCGTATAATCGGAGGAATTATGTTCAGTTCCGCTCACACAAAACAATACGACTGACCAGACACGCGTGCATTACTCTTCTCCCACTTGAAACTAATCGACGTAAACTTTTCTCATTCGTAAAACCAATAGTTTTTCTGACGGCACTTCAGCGATTTTTCCAACTGACTGTTTCTTGACTTTTGGAGATGACAAAGATCCCAGTATAAGTCAAAACAGAGTGTCTATTGCGCAAAATGTGCGGAAACGGCCTTCACTCAGTGTTCCAACCTTTACGGGCACCACAGAAACATGAAATGATGCTCACACCTTAGACGATACCACCTTTTACAGAAACTCTAGCCAAAAATTTTATCTGATTCCGAAGAGTATGACAAACTTGTTGCTATTGCCACTTAAGTGTAAACAAAACAAAGAAATGAACATCGTTTGATGTGAACTGATACATATGTTTTACGAATGAAAAAACAAGGAATGTATAAACTACAAAAGCTATATTTTCTGCGTCAGACTGTCTACATGTAAGCCTGAACAGTTAGATCTATTTAGTCTAACGCAAAATCAAACTCTGACATTCCAGGTTGTAATTTTGACAACCTTATAATGACGACTTTTCACCCCAATAGTTGGGTCGGAATTATCGTCCTCAGAGTTTTCCATGAAGCCGTGAAAAAACCACAGTCAGCGGTGAAAGGAAAATCGCAGTAAATCTCCTAAGGTGTGATATAGAGCATACGCTTTGCGAATGAGAAATCAAAGGATCTGTTAACTACAGAAGCTTATTTTCTGCGACTCAGTTTAGCCAATCCCAATTAATTGATAGCTAATGAGTTTAATGCAAAAATTGGCAAACACACTTATTGTCTTACACTGAAATGATATTATTGATAGTGCGGCAGGGAACTATACCTTGTGATTCGGGTCAACAACCGACCTCCTTCACCACCGTCCCCCCCCCCCTCCTTCTGCCTGCAACTTTCGTTCAAACCAATTACTTCGCGGTATCATGCAATCACACGTATTTCATAATTTTCTATTGTGACTGTTTCGTTACTCGTTGCACATTTTGTGTAAAGTACATTTTTTGTTTATTTGTTTTTATTTTTGGTTATTGACCGTTTAGGATCACTTCATTCATCGTCAAGCAGTTTTAAGATTTAAAAGTGATATTTCTTGCTAAGTTATATTAGTAAATCTTAGTAATTTCATGCATCAGTGTTGGCTTCTAAAGAACCGTATTCATTGGAATCAATGAAGATAATAAAGAGTAATTGTTACAAATTGAAATGAATGGTATTGAAATGTCGGGAGTTTACAGATTAGGTAAGGGGTAATGTAATGATGTGTAATGTTTTCTTTCATATTAACACCTCTTAGTATTTAATGGGATAATATTTTGCCAAAATGTAATGCAATATTTAATTAGCAGGTTTTCTTAGTGTTTTAGGAATTTAATGAAAATTAAACTACGGAAAAAATTAACAACGGACCGAATCATAATTGATGTGCGATATGCTTCCAATATCATCAACCCAAGTAGCAGGTGGAAACCGTGGAGGTGACAATTGTCGACGTAGTGTTGAATATCCACGTTGCTGTGATTTATGTAGTCGAGATGTGAAAAAATTTTCCAATCGTTTCGAATTTGCTCAACATCTGCGTGCATTTCATTGTACTAAGGAAGGTGGATCGTTTATATGTCGGTATGTATCCTCATTTTGTCTGTTCCAAAAAGAAATCTAAATGAAGTCATGCTGTTCTGTAGATTTGCATGTATTACTCTCACTCTGTGTGCTGAATTGAGCAAGGTATCCGTAGGGAGGCTGTTGAATCATTTTATCGTATATATCTATTTAGCGTTGGCTGAACTTCATAAAAATTCTTGCAGTGTTGATAGTGTGGTTAAATAATGAAATAAGTCTTATGCTTTCAGTTATGGACCAAATAGAGTTTGCCAAACATTACCTCTGGAAGGTGTGTCTGATCATGATTATGAAGCTCACATCCGGAAATGTCATGCTGATTTTGGTGAGCGATTTCGTCACAAATTTTTTTAGCAGTCAGAATCTTAGGAATTAATTATACCATTTAAATTAACTTATGCTTCAACACTCTGCTGTTTATTTTTTGATCAAAGAATTTACACATTTAAAGATATTAAAGCTACGTGATATATTTTTAGTAATTATAGAGTCCTTGTGATTTGGTTGATAATAAGACTTATCAAAGATGCAAATGTTAAGAAGTATGAGTTTGCATGCCTTTTATTTATTTTCCATTTTTAGTTTTTGATAAACAGTCAACTATGGATAATCATGAAGAAAAAAAAAAGCACTTTTCCTCAAATCCAACGTTCACCATTCAAAGGTAAGCTATGTACGGTATAACCATGTAGACAGATTTGAATAAATTGTTGGAAGTGTTGTAGCAAAAGGAGTGTTTTTACTGTGTTATTGATAGTTAACACGGATCTCATAAAGTATGCACAAGTGTAAGTAATTTTAAAAAAGAGTAAGTGTTTTGATATATTTATTACAAGTTTCTTTTGGAAAGATATATGAGACTAAAAGCTTCCAGCATTATTTTGTGGGCAAATTTTGTCATTCCAACTTTTTTAAATGGATTAAAGTGAAAAATTGAACAATTAGCAAATACTAATTAGTTTATATATTTTGGGACTTGTGGAAGGATTTCTAAACTTCTTGGTTCTCTTTTCTGCTGGCACAATGCCTTCATCGGTGGAGGAAGTTGGAAGACCGCTTAAGCTCCAATTTTTCAGTTTTGAGCGCTTATTTTTGATTGTTGCGGTTAATAAGCTGTATAGATAAGTGCTACCCTAAATGAGACATGAGGAATTTCGAACAAAGATTTGAAGTTTTGAATTAGATTTAGTAATTACTATATATTCGTTGCGTTTACCTGTATTAGACTAAGGATGGAAAGTCCAAGCCATGCTCCCATGGATCCACCAAGTGCTGCTATAAATGTTGGCATTGACCATACCCAATACTGGCTTAGAGTAAGATATTCAAACGAACCCCAGTTTAAATTAATTATTGTGAAGTCTGAAAGCAAGTTACAGTGTTGTCTGTCATTAAATTTCTCATCAAATCTACATTTATTTTACTGGTACTTTTCAACCTATTTTGCTTTTTTTACTACATTTTTATTGAGCGAAAACTTACCACGACGAAACATTTTTCCGTGTTGTACGTGACTTACTTCATAGGTAATTTGATCACACGAACGATAACACTTTCTGGTGCATTGGTGGTCGGAATATGTAATATTGTTAACACTGAAAATACGTTGAATAATATCAAAAAGAATTCCTAGATGTTGAAGTGAAATTATGTTCCATGAGTTGTCAGCACGGGAATTATCAGGATCAAGTGCATATAAGGTCCATATACTAATTTTTGAAAGCCTTTTTTACATTTGGACAATTTTTGTGGATATTTTAGGTATGCTTACTCAATCTTACACTTTTCATAATCACAAATTGGGAATTCATTGTAGTCGTTTTCATTTTTTACAAGATAACTCAAAGTGGGTGGAGTACATTTGCACATGTCCTGAAAAATATAGTTAATGTTTTGTCGCTACCAGTGTCATTCTAGGCATATATTGAAAACAAAAGTACCTTGAAATTCACAGTGAAATTTCGTTTTAGTTAAAAAAAAACTATTTTTACTCTCGACTAAGGTTGCAAAAATTGAAGTGTACTCTGATCATTTCCATGCGACATTTGGATCGGCAGTCGAATTCGTTTTCTTTTTTTATGGCTTTACGACATGCTGTACCATTGTCATCATTTTCAAGCATTACGTATTTTGCGCGTACGTCTACTGTCACTTCGTGCCGGATACCAAGACATAACTTAAAATTAGTTTCTTTGACTAACGAACAAATGTATTTTCTTAATTTTGTACCCGAGATATTAGAAAGATTTAATGAAGGTAATAATTTATAATCAAAAGTATAAAAGGGTAGAATAATTCCTCTATATACAAAAAATTTGAAATATACATCATCATTAAATCCATCTCTAGCGCGACCTTGCCCTTCCATAAATCGTGATAATGAACTGGGTCGTCCGTGAAAATCAACCGACATACAGGCGATATCGGCACCATCCAGATTATCAGCATTATGTGATAGTAGCATAGTGAAGAAATTTCCCTAGGAATTAATAAATGATAGATGTAATTTGATTTAAATTATGTTTTCACTTGGAATTTATTTTAGAACGCAAAAGTTGAAGACTTTTATTATAACTCTGTGAAACTTAAATCACATTTAGTACTTACATTGTTGCTTACAGTTACTGCGACGAGGATCTGTTTAAGATATATAACGATATTTCATGCCACCAGTTATACTCTATACTAATTTTGTTCCTATTAGAATTATGATGTTCTACAATTACGATTATTGTTAGTGTATTGCCTTTGTATTAGTTGTAAGAAATGGAGGAGAGAGAAATGAGAACGAATTTAAGCTTTCACCTGATCCCTTATTTCTAAGTAATTATCAGCGTCAAACCATGGTTGAAAGCAAAACTGCATTGTTGAAATCCAGGAAGTTCTAATTTTGGTTCTTATTTTCATGCTTTCATTGAATGTTGTCCGTTGGAATGTTCGTATTGAATATTTAATAGTTTCCAATCCAACTTTCTGGGTCAATTCTTCGAATGTTACTCCACGATGCTTAATTTCATTTAACCAGGCCTGCAAATGGTACCATGTGTGCATCACCTTTTAACCAGACTGGCTCACACTTAAACTGCGTTTATTTCTAGCAGTACAGTAGCATAAATAGTTATATTAATAATGACTAATTGAAGATACCGGTTTTAGTTAACCTTAATCATTGATCGCTTAGCTTGAAGTCTTGGTTGAGTACGGAAAAAGTTGATCGATCGAGCAGATCCTTGTGCTGTTGTTTCTCGTTCCATACTGTTCAGTGTTGCGATTACTTCATAGGCTTCAACTATTAACCGATAGTCCCAAGCTTCATCCAGAAATTTTTGTCGAGAATTCAGTTTTTTGAGTTCTGCCTGAATACTAAGCGCAAGTTTATATAAATAGGATTTTTTTTACTTAACGGAAAACATTAATTTGGATGGGAAGTCGATTTGCTACAAATGCAAATTACTTTCAAGTTCCTTGAAAATCCAAATAAAAATACAAAAATACCGAGAGTAAGACATGCATTTTTTTGAAATATTCTCAATAAATTAGTTTGGAATATTTTGAAGTATTTGCTGAAAATAATTCATTGCTCGGTCCTTGTTTAACTTCTCTCCAACTTCCTATTTTCCTTTTCAATTTACCTCAACTCTTGTGTCCCATTCATCAGCCAATTCTGAATTATTGAGAGGAAGATGGCTCCAAGCCTGTTGTCTCGACATGCAAAATGTAATATTTGGCATGTGCATTGATTCGTTGAACATTATGTTCATATTTGACTGTTTCGGATATTCCATGTATTCTATCACCTAAGTATTTTAAATATCTTCAAGTTTTTCTGTCTCATATCAGCTTTATACTCGGAAATTGTTAATAAGGGAATTTGAATATTACAAAAAATGAGGGTATTTCTGGTAAAAAGAAATTCATCTTCCTGGAAGTAGGATATTCCTTGATAATTCTTTTGGTGTCTTTCGAATATAGTTAAATGATACCAGCAGAGTAATGTCTCGAATAGTCATCGCAGCCAAGAAGGTAATAATAAACCAAAGGCTCCATCTTCGCATTCGTTCACCGAGAAAGCATTCTTTCCAGCTGATACCTTCGTTTATCGTCAGTTTTGCTATCTTTTGGTCCTGTGAACTGACAAGGGGATTTTAAGTATAGCAATAATTTTGTTAAGAAATTGAACTATTTTAAGAAAAATATTGGAACTCCACAAACTCATAATGTTTAAGGATATAATTATTGATATTCCTATCTGTTCTACAGGAATTCGTGCGGCCTGTTTAGAACTACACTTTTAAGGCATTTGTTTCATTCCTGTGTGAACTTGTTATTATACAAATGAACAGGAGTTTTGCCTTAAATTTCCTTTATTTAACTTACGCTTGGCTTATTTTGTGTCGTAGCTCATCGTATACTTGTCGGAGAAGTTCGATATCACTCAGATGCCGATTCTCTTCCTCGCTATTATCCTCATCTTCATGGCTTAAAAGTCGACTTCGAACAGAAATTGTTGGATTCTTTAGTTTCAGTGATTTGAAATCAAAATTAATTGGGTTTTGTAGGCTTTCTCGTTGTATGCGTTGTTTCAGCTGAATAGCCTTGGTCGTTTTGGATGTTGAAAACGTTTGAGTTTGTACGGTTTTTGACTCTCTCGATGAAGAGTAGCAGTCTTTGGTGATTGCAGATTGTTTATAACAGGCAGACCGTGGAATCTCCAAATTTAGGTCTGAACTTCGACCGTTTAAAGAAGAAATAACAGGATTACCTGTCATTAATGTGGTCGGAGCAGGATATCTACTGCTCAACAATGGTGATAGCTTGAAGTGTGATTGTAAATTGTGTGGAAAATCGGTTTCTGGAGATGTGAGGCTTATCGGCATTTTTTGTTCTGGGTTGACGGTCATATCATGAATATGTTTGGTGCTGTTTATTTCCATTCTGATGTGGTTCTTGTTGGCGTCATCCTGAAAAGAATCAAGAATTTGCATCGAACAGATGTGGTAGCCTGTTCTTTTAATTTTCTTAATTCCTGAGTGATTGGCACCTATTTCATATTATATATATATATAT